>OX637574.1:11372114-11655061 GCA_951800085.1 Comarum palustre
ACTCATGACATAGAGATTTAAGTACCCATGTAACTAGATACACCTACATTCTACATAATTAGCTACATGTATTTATTCACATATGATGCAGAAAAATATAATCACACCACGACATAGAAAAGTATGTACCTTTGTAACTACAGACCGATAGTTACATGGATATGTACTATATAACTATGATAGGTACATGAATATCTATATAACTATCCATATATAGTTACATAGATAGTTACATGAATAATTGTATAGTTACATGGATAGTTATATAGTTACAAGGATAGTTACATGTATATCTATGTAACTATCCAGATATAGTTATATAGTTACAAAGATATTTACATGAATAATTATATAGTTACATAGATATCTATGTAATTATCCATATAGTTACATGAATATCTATGTAATTATTCATATAGTTACATAGATATTTATGTTTTACATTAATAATTATATACTTACATGAATATCTATTTAATTACCCATAGATAGTTATATATATATATATATATTTATATTTATATTTATATAGCTATCCATATATAGTCACATAGATAGTTATATAGTTACAAGAGTTAATTACATGTATATCTATGTAACTATCATAAATAGTTGCATATATAGTTATATAGTTACATACATAGTTACATGGATAACTTAGATATTTACCTGAATAATTTTATAGTTACAGAGATAATTAAATAGTTACAATGATAGTTACATGGATATCTATGTAACTATCCATAGATAATTATATAGATAGTTACATAGATAATTATATAGTTACATGGATACTAACATGGATATCTATATAACTATCCACATATAGTTACATAAATAGTTACATAGATAGTTATATAAATTGGTTATGTAGAATATATGTAACTATCTAGGTAACTATTTAAATATAGTTACATAGATAATTATATAAATTGGTTATGTAGAATGTATGTAACTATCCAAGTAACTATTCAAATATAGGAGCAATAACTCATAGAAATATGATGTATTTGAATCCCATATCGGTCATTGAAATATTGATTGTTGGGGCATTGATTTTATGGGTCTGTTTCCCTCATCATTTGGATATCTGTATATCTTGATTGGTATTGATTATGTTTCTAGATGGATTGAACATGTTCCTTGTTGGAAAAATAATAATAATAAAACTGTTTTGAAATTTTTAAAAGAAAACATTTTCTCTAGACATGGACACCACGGGCTATTATCAGTGATGGGGGTAAACACTTTTGTAATAACCCTTTTGAGGCCTTGATGAAGAAATATGGAGTTACTCATAATATAGCTACCTCATATCACCCAAAGACTAGTGGACATGTTGAACTTGCTAATAGGGAGATTAAACAAATTTTGAAAAAAAAACGGTAAACCCAAGCCGTAAAGACTGGTCTTTAAGATTAAATGATGCACTTCGGGCTTACCGTACAACATATAAATCCTCACTTGAAATGTCCCCATATAGATTAATATATGGAAAACTTTGCACTTACATGTTGAATTGGAACATAAAGCTTACTGGGCTATTAAGACATTCGACTTTGGTCTAAATGACACAAGTTCTCTTAGGAAACTTCCGCTCAGTGAGCTGGACGAGATTCAGAATGACGCATATGAAAATTCTAGGATTTAAAAAAAACGAATGAAAACTTTTCTTGTTAAGAAAATTCTAAAAAAAAAACTTTTAAACCTGGTCAAAAAGTTCTTTTGTATAATTCTAGATTGTATTTGTTTCATGATAAACATCGTTCAGGTAGACAGGTCCTTTTGTGGTTAAAAAAGTTTTCTCTTTTGGTGCTATTGAAGTTGAGTACCCAAAAAATGATAATGTGTTTAAAGTTAATGGGCAACGTTTGAAACCATTTTTGAAGAATATTGTTCTAGATGATGAAACCATCTCTCTAGAAAATCCTATCTATGAAGAATGATGTGCTGGACTCCAAGTCCATGTTTTGTAATTTGTAACATTGTGCTCTAGTTAGTTTTCTTTTATTTTCTGTTTTGGTCACTAACAAGTTGCAGAGCCTTGCTTATAAACGTCTCTTCTTTTAGGGGCACTCTTTTCCACTCACTCGCTATCTTACTTTTAATAATATATCTGTTATCCTTTGCTATTGACCATCACATTGCGGACAATGTTTATTTTAAGTTGGGGGGAGTAGCAACTTTTTAGTCTTGTTTTCAGATTTAAAAAATAATAATTAAAAAAACTACTGTTCATCGTCATTACTGTTCACGTTTTCAAAAAAAGTTTTTGTTTTTGGTTTGTGTCGTATGAGCCCTTAACAAGTATAGGATGTTACTAATCTTCTGAAATCATGGTTAAAAATTTATCATTTAATTAGGATGATGAACATAACATTCTTTGGTTAATCGAGTCTTATGTGATGCATGCGTACTTGTAATAGATATGGTTTGAGCTTTTGGTATAGAATGAACATGTTAGGACGAGATTCAATTCATATGAACCTTAATTGTGAGGTTTTGAGCCTTTTTTTGTGTCTTTTTCATTGAAGAGTCTAATGATACGATTCTAATTTTCTTGGCTATCATTTTGTAACCTCATTATTCTTTCTTGTGATTACATGTAATAGCTTTTAAATGGACTATAGAGTTTAACTAGAACTCGCTCTTGTGGATTTCCAAACTTATAGTTACTATATGCCTTGATTTTAGAAATGAAAAGAGTGAACTTTTTAGGATTATGATCAATACCAAATGTCCTTGTGTCCCTATTTGTGTGCGCATCACACCATTTAGTTGAACCCCTTTGAGTCTATGCTAAGCCTTTCTTTCATCACCCATATAATCTTAACCTTGAGCTTAGTATAAGAATGCCTATACCTTTGTCCTTAGGGCTTAGTAGAGCATGATTATGTGATGTATTGTGTGGAGGATGATGAGGAAACAAGTTTGGGGAAGGTGACTTGTCCGAAAGAAAACGGAGCCGTAAATTAAAAAAAGACAGAAATATACATCAAATAGAACAACAAAAAAATGGATTAAGTCCATTGTTTGTGAATTGGGAGTTTTGTGTATGTTTGAAGGCCTAAAAACTGAATATTTAGTCTTTGTTCTTTTTCACGATTTTTAGAATGATGTATGGGCCTAACAAGATGAAATTTGACCCTCGATGTGGAGACATAAGGTGTTTTGTAAATGCTCTGCTAGGTCCTTAGGATCTTTTATGAATCTCTGCCCTTCATTTCATACCCGTAGCCAACCCTCATATTTTATCTTTTGAAGTTTCTCTCGATCCTTAAAATAGACAGTTTGTGGTCTGTGGAGTTATTCAAAAGAATTGAGCATATGGGGTCCATTTGAGCATGTTAATCATATTCTTTCATGAGGTTTACATTTTCTCTTAAATGTGACTTTGTTTCATAAATATGTAAGCTTCTTGATGTCTCAAAACATATTCTCTTGCATACAATTTTTGAGCGATTGAGCCATAAAATCTGTGTGAAAAATGAGTGCATTGATGAAGTATAAAAATAATGCGAATAGAAAATAGTGAAAGAGATGTACTTTATATATCCTTAAATAGCTAGTAAACCTATCTATTCCTCTGCAAAAAGGTCAAATGAATATATTCCTCTTCATTCACTACGTACTTATTTCTAGCAATGTATGATCCCTAATCTCTCTATGCTTCACCATTTTCCGGTGATTTATCAATAATTTTTGTTGGTAATGTGTGGAGAAATCCTAGTTAGTTTCCCCTTCATATCTTGGTTAGTTTGACAAATTATGTTGGACTGTTTGTAAAATTATGTCTTCTTCATACGTACAAGTATTAGTCATATGTTTTATTAGATTAATTCAAACAAGTAGTTATTTATTATGAGATATTGTTGTTACATAAATGGATGAGAATACCAACCTATGATTTTGATTCATATGAAGTCAAACAATACTTAACATATCATGTATCTAAAGTTTTTGACAATTTTAAACAATTTTTAACATGGTTTATAAATTAAGGTAATTTAAAATTAGTGAGGAACAATTCAACATTATATACAATTTTTACTAATACCCATGGATGAAGTTATCTACATATTCTAAACATTAAAGTAACAAAACTATGTTACTTCAATGCATTACAGTGTTATGGGTAACCTTGTAAATGAATGAAAATTAAATGGTGATTTCATTTATATTTGTTTCACATTCATGTTAATTAGTAACAATTCCACGATTAATCTGCAGCTTACGTTCCAAGATTTGGGTCATAGAGTTTGATTTTAGTTCGGTTTCCCTTTCAAATTACTAGCATGCTTTTAATTTTAAATATTTGACTCAAAGAATTTTATAATCACTCTTTTGCAATTTCTTTTTTCTTTTCACCTAAGAAAATTTTCAGATATTGAATTGTTGTAACTGTAGTTCCTTGCAATGTACTTATTTCTCTTATGACAGGAATAGTCTTAAAACATAAACAAAGGTTGGTTGCAGATGAGAGGAGTCACCCTTTATATAAACAGGGGATTTTTGATGTTCTGAAATTTGTTGAGCAACATGGTGGGGGATAGGAGTTATATAATTGTCCGTGTAGAAAATGCTATCACAGCAATTAGGGCACGATTGCATGTATGACACAACAGTTGTCCGATTATGGTATCAGAGTTCTATAAATGCCCGTGTAGAAAATGTTGCCCGTTGATTCCTAGGCTGCAACGTCTCTACATGTCTTCACACGCTGCTGAGAATATGAGATGGCATGGAATTCCGAGACAAGACAAGGATGTGATGATTCATCCTTCAGACGGGGAAGCATGGAAAAACTTTGACGCATTATTTCCTGATTTTGCTGTAGACTTGGAAAATGTAAGACTCAGACTCTCCACAGACGGATTTAATCCTTCCGGAAACATGAGTTTGTCCTACAGTATTTGGTTTGTTATTGTTGTCTGTTACATCCTGCCTCATTGGGTGCTAATGCAGAAGGAATATAATATGCTTACTTTGTTAATTTCAGGTCTGCATTCTCCAGGAAAGTGTCTTGATGTTTATATGCAACAGGTAATTAATGAGCTTAAGCTGTTTGGCTAAATAGAGTAATGACTTTTGACCATCTAACTGGTACTTCATTCAACATGAGAGCAGCATTGTTGTGGACTATTAGTGATTTTTCTGGTTATGGAATGTTGTCTGCTCATACCACTAAAGGATACAAGGCTTGTCCCATATGCTTAACCAATGTTAATTCTAGCTGGCATGCTGGAAGGGTGTGTTTTATGGGTCATCGTAGAGGGCTTCCAAATGATCAAGAATGACGATATAACACACGTAACTTTGATGACACAGAAGAGTTTGGTATAAGACCACCATAGTGGACCGGTGATGAAAGTTTAGACATGTTGAACTCATTCGTCTTCGGACATTTTAGCAGTGTTCCTGAAGTATCATCTCATAATCCTAGATGACCTGCGTATCTTGCTAATTGGACACATGAAAGTATATTTTTCGAGCTACCATACTGGTCGAAACTGCATATTAGACATAATCTGGATGTCATGCATATAAAAAAGAATGTTTGCGATAACATTGTCGGAACAATTTTGGACATTAAAGAAAAGTCTAAAGATAACATTAAAAGGCGTTTTGATTTAGAAGCTATGGGTTTACGGCGACACTTGTGGGTGAAACGGAAGGGCTCAAAAGTAGAAATGCCTATTGCACCTTACCAGGTAAAGCTAGCTCTAAGGCATAAAGTTTTCAACTGGTTTCATGAGGTTAAGTATCCACAAGGCTATGCAGCAAATATAGCTCGGTGTGTTCAAGTCGGAGAACAAAAGATATATGGATTGAAGACTCATGATTGCCACGTGTTGCTGCAACGGTTACTCCCAGTTGTAATTAGATGATATATGTATCCTGATGTTGTGGAACCATTAGTGGCCATGTCCAGGTTCTGGCAGAAGTTATGTGCTAGAGAGCTGAAGAAGTTAAAAGTTTTTGTGTTCGGTTTGTTTATTGTCAGTTTGTCACTTGGCTATATTTTTCAGCACATATGGTTATTCCACTTTCTATCTTGATTGAGATGCATTATTTACAGTTGGTAGTCATGATATCATTTGTTCATGACAATGTTCACCTGTACATACTTAAATGGTGTTTATAAGTATATGTTACTCTATTCATATAAAATCATGCTATTATTATGGTTAACAGATTCAACCAACTAGGATTGGATTCTTAATTCATGTTTTCATTATGATTATTAGTTCTATGGTTATTATATGCTACTTTTGCAGACTGATTGATATACAATATCTTTGTCTTGTACTGTTCCTAACATGCCTAAACTATTTTGGGCCATTCATGGTGTTAATGTGGCTGTGAATATGAAATTGTGTTTGAACATGATTGGGTTGTTGATATTTATGAATTGAGCTCAGCTGATAGTAATCATATGTGTAACTTTCTTTTAGGAATGTATTGTGTGAACTTAAGGTTGGGATGATTGAATTTTTAAATGATTGACAGAATAATCAAAAATGGAAGATGCTTATACATCTGTTTGATTGAAATTTAATTGCAGGAAGCCTTGAGAAAAGAGGCTGACACAATCAGGGCTACACAGACTGATCAAAACCCGGACACCCCCCCGGATCAGCTATCTCAATTGGATTAGAGATGTAATCTGAGCATTCTGCAAAAAGCACTTGGGGAAGTTCGTGGCATTGGCCGAGCAGACTTAGGTGTCATTGAGAAGAGCCAACACCCTTCCTTAGCTTCCACATCACACCTTCAGAGTAGATATGATGAGGAAGTTTCCAGGAAGGAGAAAGAAATAGAAACATCTAAAAATGAGGCAACTAAGGCAAGGGAGAAGGCTGAGAAGGTTGCTGAGCAAACAAGCGCACATCTTTCATTTATGATGGTGTATTTGGAACAAATGAGGAGTCAATTGGGGCTACCACCTATGCCTGAACTCCCACCACCATAACCGACTCAGCAACCTGAAGCCCTATTCTTGAGGGAGCTGAAGACATCATTCTTGAGGGAGGCATTGACATAAATGACAGATCTTCAAATTAGTAGGCACAAATTAAATTTGAAGGTAGGTAAGAACAAGTAGTTTTTGGAATTAGTCTGTTCCAAGATTTTGCATGTATATATGAAGTTGCTGCAAATGATTTTGAATTAGAATGTTAGATTGGAACAGAAACATCTGGTTAGTTTGTGAGTGATGTAGTAAGTTTGTGAGTCAGATGTAGTTGGATTCTCTGTGAATATATATACAGCTTATTTAATCTTTGTGAAAAAGTTAATTTTTATTTACTATATGTGTGCTAGTATTTTTTAATTTACATGACAATATTTTTTTAGTATTTACCTTTGTGTCATAGTATAGTAATTTTTTATTTACACGTCAGTAAATATTTGGTTTGAAAGTAATTATTTTTTAAATAATAAAGAATCCCCCTTAGGCGACGGAAGGAACCTTGGCATTTCCATCATCCACATGTTAGCCTTTAATTGTTACGGTTACAAATCTGTCTCTTAATGATAAGGCGGCAAAATATTAACTATCGTATATAGAATAATTGACAGATATCGTTCCTGTTAACTCTGTCGTTTGTAACTTAGGCAACAGTTAGTTCCGTCGGTTTGTGTTAAAGAATCGTTGTATTTGATTTTTGAGACAAACAAGAATGTGTCGCCGTAGTGTCTACTTAAGCGACAGAAATTACATTTTTCTTCGCCTATATTAAAGAGACCAGGCTTAGGCGACGACACCTAGGTGGTAGATATTCTGTCGTTTGAAATATACAATGAAGGAAAAAGTTAGTTAAGCGATGGTTTACTTCCGTCGCTTAAGGATGTTTTTCTACTAGTGAACCCTAGTTGCTAACATGTATATATAGCGGGGTTCAACCAGGATGGAAGAACTCTCTCACAGTTTCACAAAACCTACACAGTAGTGGCTAGCGTGCTCTTGCGCACCAATCATCTTTGCTAACCGAAGCTTCCGGAAGCATAATCTAACAACTTTTGCTCGCCATCGCTGTGATAACCAGCAGAGCTAAGATAACGCCTTAGCAAAAACTCCCAGTGTTTTTCCCTGTCTCACATGCATATAAGTTGCTCTGTGCATACATATATGTATCGACCAAGGTGCTTCATAAAATCACGAAGCAAAACCTAGTCCTGTCTAGACGAAGCAAGTATCTATAGACGGAGTTGGTGCGCTCTCTCAGCCCATAACAGATTAACATCACAAATACTTGCACCACAAGTTGCTGGGAATTCTAGCACTACTATTGCAACCCTCGTAAAAGAAGCTGCTGACATTTTCCTCCCTGAATCAGTGAATTGGAGCCAAACAATACTACATGCACCCAACAAAAATTTGCCCAAGACTCACCTCATCTATCTCAGCTTTCGATTTTTTTATAATTTTTATCAATCTTATAATTGAAATACAACAATGAGTTTGTTGTTAGTCAAATTTACGACATCTCATTTACACAAGAGAGACTAATATCACTATACCAAATGATGATGAGATCAAAGCTTTAATTTGGAAAGACTGTATGAGAGAAATTAGAATTTTTGTAGTTGATGTGGAAAAAAGTCTTATCTATTAGAGAATTTCTTACACATGCCGATTTTGCCTTCAGACGACGGGGAATGCCCGTCGTCTGATCTTTTTTTTACGTGTCGTCTATCAACCTGCCATCTGATAAGCAATCAGTCAACGGACAAAATCTGTCGTCTGAAAAAGGTCATACGACAGACAGAATGACATCTTTGAAATCCAAGTTCCTAACGCAAAAATAAATCTATCGTTAGAAAAAGTTACAACGATAGCGAACTGTCGTTAGAAGACTAATGAATCTACAAATGATTTCATCCGTCTCTTGTCTGAACTGATTCTAACATCACTTATCTGTCGTCTGATATAATCTCAGAAGACATACACATTATCTTCTATATCGTCTCACACCAATTCAAAAGTCACTTGTCTATCATCTAATATCTATGTCAGACGACATACACTATTGTATTCTTTTACTTTAGGTCGACATATAAATGTCGTCTGAAAGATGAAACGTCATAATCTATTGGTCTATCTGTTGCTTGATTTTGATTTGGATATCATCAGGAAAAGCATTTGCAAAAACTATATAGAAATCTAATTTCATTCTCAATGCCAAAACCAACATAATTTACAAAGAGATATTTGTTCCAAAGAGACATATAAGCTACATAAAAGAGACATCAAACCATACCAAATACTAGCAACTACAAGGATAGGTGTACTTTAAGAGTGCATAAATTCTTCTAACTGCAATCGTGTACTTTGATATCTCCTTCATACAAACTTAGTATCCACCACTTAGTCTCCTGTCAAATTGATGATATAGATGTTCAACAAGTTTTTCTCAAAACACACATATAAACTAAACCATAGACAATTAATATGTTGAATGAATAGCCATAGACATCAACATGTTGAATGACCAGAAACATACACTAATAATTTCAAATTCTTATATACAAAACTAATACAAATTTCAGACACTTGCTTACTTCTACACCATTCAGTTTGTTTTATACTACAACTACTTTCAGATACTTGGTAATACAAATTTCAAAGACTATGTGTATGTCCTAGCTCTAATGAAGTCTGATACTTGAACCACAATGCACACAACCTACAAAAATTACTTAGTCACTTCAGAGAACTTATGTTTTATTGTAATAGTACCAAGTGCATCTTTTTTTGATAGCCTGTGTTATAAAAAAAAATATATGGCTTTCTTATATAATGTTGGTATATAATTTGAATTTGAAGGACATGGCTTGCATGATTTTGTACGTATTGTATCCAACAATAAGTCTATTTTACTGGTATTAATGATACTTGTTATATCCAACAACTAATATGTTGATGTATAACTGTCAAAGGAACATGGAAATCAAGAAATATGGAAATCAAGGTGAACTGCAATACTGTAAATAATGCATTTTATAATGCAATCGGCTCATCTAAAGTCAGCTGCAAAGCCAAATAAGTAATCAACACCTGTAATATCATGGCCAAATAATGAAAGCAAGAAATACATCATAGTACCATATAGCAATGAGGTATGGTCATTTGTGGAGCAACGATATATATACATACATAATTATTTGAGTGCAAAAAGTATTATACCTCTGTCATCAGGTTTCTAACCAACAACCATATATGCTCTTCTCAATTGTTAACTAATGACAATAAAAGAGCATATTCAAATTTTTACATTGTACAGTAGATAGAGACAAGTGCAACTAGTTCAAATTACAGTTTCCAAGCATCAATGCAAACAAAATGTATCATGAAGTTACCTTGAACATCTCCTAGACAAAAACAAGAATAATAATAAGGTATAAGATATATCGACGAATAGCATAGTATAGATATTATGAATTTCTGATGCATACGAAATATGAAAGTGTCAATGATAACACACCTCTGGATTCCCTGTTTGTGGCCAGATCAAAAATTCTTCCCCACCTTGAGATCCCACTATGGTCAGACTAAGTCTTCAGCACACCCCTCAATGTATATAATGCTAAGCATAATTGCTGTCAAAAGGAAACACATATTTAGCCATCATGCTGCATCAAACATGTTCAAAGAATCTTATAACAGAAGTAAAGCCTTAATAACAAAGATCAGCAAGAAATATGCCTTTAATCATTGATTAAATATGTATAAAGGAAGCAAGGGTCAAACTTCACCAATTCCACTTCCAGAGCTTAGAACTAAGTGCAAGTGCATCTCCAAGAACGGACGACCTTCTGAAGCTTCTTGACTCAAATAGAACCACATTCACTGCCCAAAAACTTGAGCCAAATGACAACCCATGTCTTTTGAAATTAAATCTGCTTCAACTTCTTTGACAATAGCATCCAGTTCAGCCTACCACTCATGTGTAGTTTTCCTAGCTGACGGCTTGTCCTCCACAGTATTCCACTCTTGCTCTTGCAGAGCATGTGGGCCAGAAACACCTTTTCTTAGCAGATTAGCAGAGTTAATGTTAACAGTAAAAGCTTTACCTCAAGCTACCGTAGGCCCGCAGATCGTCATAGTCAAAGCTAGTTATCATCGGTGGCAGAAACAACGCCGTTGAAATAGCTCAATCAAATCGAGACTAAAAGAATGTCAAAATCTGTCAAAACAGAAAAAGCTCTACAAATCGAAGACTAGAGAAGAAGAGAGATCAGAGCTGCTGCAATCACAAGAACAGGCCATGGATTTGAGCTTCTGTAGAAAGAACCCTTGGTCTTACGCATACTGTAAAAACTGATAAAAAATTGAAATTAGAAACAATAAAATTAAAAATTAAAGAAGAAATTGGATGGGAGGGAGAGTAAGGGAGGTGCCTCGCGGGATATTTCTTCGGAGCGACGCTAGTGCTGGGCCTGGATCTGCTCGGCGATCCACATGCGACGTTGGTTGGGGTAAGAGAGAAGGTGCCATGGCTTTTGGTTCAAGTACGAGTGGCTCCACGCTATACCTGAATCAGTATCAATCTATGTGGTGGATGGCGGTGGTTGTTTATATCGAAAATGAAAGGGAACATAAATCGAAAGAAGTCGGGAACAGCCGGTTTGGGTTTAGGTGATGAGTGTTTTCTGTCGATATAGAAATCGAAAGCGATTAGGGTGCTGATGAGAGAAAGAAAGTGAGAGAATGAGCGGGATGGTGTTTTCAGTTTGGGGTTTGGCTAGGGTTGGGTTGGGTTGGGTTGGGTTGGGTTGGGGTGTGTTTTCAATGAGGAAAGAATGAGCGGGATACGTTAGATGGAGAGTGCATGAGTTTTTTTGATACATTCGAGACGATGTATATACACCAAAAAAAATGTTTCTCAAAGACGACAGATTTATGTTGTCTAAAAAAACACGGAATCAGATACAAATTTTCTTGTTTTTAAGACGACAGATTTCTGTCATCTCAGAAAACACGGCATCAGACACAAATTTTCTTGTTTTTAAGACGACATAATTTTGTCGTCCCATGAACACGCTAGTTTTCACTACACTACCAGGATAAGCACTTTAGCCGACGAAATTTTTTCGTCGACCTGTTCACTATTTTCGTCGGCTATAACCTTACCCGACGACACGTCGTCGGCTAAGAAGTCGTCGGCTATACTTATAGCCGACGAAATAAAGTCCGTCGTCGGCTATACTCCAAAACTTAGTCGACGAAATAATATAAAAAATTCGTCGGCTATAATCCAAAACTTAGCCGACGAAATCATATAAAAAATTCGTCGGCTATAATCCAACACTTAGCCGACGAAATAATATTAAAAATTCGTCGGCTATAATCCAACACTTAGCCGACGATATATTAATATTTCGTCGGCTAAAGTTTTTAAAAATTAAAAATTAAATAGAGAATAGCCGACGAAATTTGCACAATTTCGTCGGCTATGATACTTTTAGCCGACGAAATTAGCATAGCCGACAAAAAAAAAACTAGCATAGCCGACGAAATATGGTAAATTTCGTCGGCTATAGTATTTTTTATACTAGAAACCCAAACAAAATTTATACATTACCATCCAAGCAAGCTGCAAATTACAGAAACAATTTCATAACCAACAACAACACACTATCTAAAGTAACATAAACATTTTGCATTAAATTTTCAATTCATAAATTGTTCATAAACCTAAAAAGTAAATTAATATTTGTTCATAAACCTAAAAAACTAAATAAATAATTGTTCATAAACTTAAAAAACTAAATGAAGTCGATATCGTCTAAATCAATATCTGCTCCAGGATGAGGTTGTTGGGGAGGTTGGGGAGGTTGCGGCGGCTGAGGTAAGACAATAGGCGTGGGCATGGGCGGAAGCGAAAGTCCCTGCTGCTGTGCAGCCATCAAATCTTGCATGTACTGGAACATCTGCTGCTGCTGTATCTGCTGGGCGGCATAGACTGCTACATTGTACTCCTGTAGAGCGGCAGTATATGCTGCTTGGGCGGCCTCTCTCTCGGCAGTATATGCTGCTTGGGCGGCTTGCTGTTCCCGTAACATCTGAACTTCCACCTCAAGCTGAGTCGTTCTGCTGCTGGTCGAGGCTCATTTTTTCTGAAACCCAGGAGTGGTTTTCAGTACCCCCTCGCCCTTCTTTCCCAGACCCCGACAGTAGAAGTTATTTCCTCGCGGTGGGAAGGCTGTGCCATGATCCTGGCCCCAACGCTGAGATCCGAACTGTCGATCCGGGACATGGCTTCGGACATGTCTTCCTCTTGCGTGTCAGGCCATGTCTCCCTGACTATAGCAGCCATCACCTCGTCACTAGCCTGCCTCACCCTCGCCTAATTTGATAGGAAAAAAATTAATTAACATTTTAAAATATATATATACATATAATTTACTAAATTTTAAAACGTAAAACGACTTACAATATCCTCCTGGGCGTCAGGATATGCCTTCTCGTACGTATAGACGTACCGGTTGACCTCTGGATGTTCCCTGACCGCCTCCTCCATCAACGATGCGAACGGTCTAGAACCGACATGATGGTTCCTCATGTTGCGTTGCCGGTTTTGAGCGTTCACCCGGGAAACGGCCTACAAAGGAATCAAATTAGTAAAATATTTTAAAACGTATTAAATATAATTCAATATAATAAATAATTATTTTTAATTACCTGTTTATGTGGGTTGTTGAATTCCGATATCAGAAGCCAACGCCACTCGTACTCCCTGAACTGGAACTCAAGGGGGTGCCGGAACGTTCGTTCCCATGCGTAGTCCAGTGGGTCCGTAACTCGTTCTTCCACTCCTTGTACCTGTAATACGCCAAAAAAAATATAAATATTATAAATTATACATAGTTTTTTTTTGTCCTTAACTTTGCAACGTACCTTCTCCCGTGCACAACGTCCGCCCAGGTGTTCCTCAGGTACTCGGGAACATCAAACCACACCTGCATTTAAACATTTATTAGTTTAGACGTTCATAAATCTACAATGTAATAAATAATGTTAAATATGAATTTTGTTGTACTTACCGACATGGCGTTGTGGACCATGTCCTTAACCTCCTGTAGGACCTCGCCCCAGTCTGACCACAACATAGGGACTCTATCCCTAATAAGCGCTCCCACGCGGCCAGAGTACATCCTCGTCTTGCCGCCCGATACTACGTTCCCATCCTCGTCAGTATCAATGACGATCCTTCCCGATGTACTCACTGTCTTCTCTGTAGCAAACGGCACGAACAGATACACCGCTGATGGGGTCACCTGCGGGGGTAGTGGATAAATCGGCGCCCCAGAGTCATCGACTGCAGGTATTGCCGGTATGAAGCGCGGAAGGAAGAGAAGAGGCGGCGGCATCTGTACCCCGGAAGACCCACCCTCCGATGCACTAGGCCCGGTGCCGGTGCCCTATGTATCTCAGGCATACGTGGTGCAGACACCTCCGCCTGAGTCGGAGGCCACAGCTGCCTCGAGGAGTGAGGGACGCTGGGCTGCCTGGAGGAGCGCGGTACGCTAGGCTGCCTGGAGGAGCGAGGGGCGTCCTGCTGGCCGGAGGAGCGAGGGGCGCTAGGCTGCCTGGAGGAGCGAGGGGCGTCCGGCTGGCCGGAGGAGCGAGGGGCGCTAGGCGGCCTGGAGGCGGGAGGGCCATCTGGCTGCTTGGAGGAATGTGTCGGCTCCAGAAGAGACGCCCGTCGGGCCGTCATTGGGCCCTGAAACGAACCTCGAGGGTTGCTAGACGTTCCCTCTGACGATTCACCCCTTTGGCCCTTCGAACTCTTTGATTTGCTGAATAATCCTTTCATCCTAAATAATATAATTAATATTTTGTTAAATGTATAAAATTATAAAAAATGAACAACATTAACAAAAATTTATTTTTATATACCAATTAATATTGTAATATACGCAAATATATTAAATATACCATTCAATATTTTAATATACCCAACCATATTAAAAATTTCCAATTTACTTAATACACTCAAATATACACCCAAATACACCCAAATATACACCCAAATACACTCAAATACACCCAAATTCACCCAAATATACACCCAAATTCAGTAAATACACCCAAATACACCTAAATAAACCCAAATACAGCCAAATTCACCCAAATACACCCAAATAGATAAAACTGTCAAATAGATAAAAAAAACAGTTGGTTTAACCGTACCCATAACAATTTCCTGCATATATAACCAACATTAAGATACATTATGAATTGTAGAGCTTGTACCATATAAAACACATCAAATTGTATTACAAATTCAAATAACTAAGAAGGCTCGTAATCAGAATCATCCGATGAGTCTTCTTCGGTGTCAGAATTAATTTCCGGTAATCTATGCATTTCTACATCACAAGAGTCGTCGTCTGTTTCTTGATTTGGATCCATATCAATAAGGCGAGCGTCTAAATCACGAATTCGAACCGAACGACCTGGTTTAAAATTATTAAGGCGAATTGTAGAGGAGTCAGGAATACCTATTGCACTGTGTTCTTGATACGCAACATTTTCTTCCTCGTCTTCGGCCTCTCCAAGTGTAGCCGCCCGGTAAATGTTTCGAGGGTGCACAAGATTGACTACTTTCCAAGCGTCACCCTTAACAAGGTCATCAAGATAAAACACTTGTTTCACCGATGTCGCAAAAACAAACGGGTCATCTTCGTAACAGCTTGTACCAGTGTTCACCGATAAAATCCCGTACTGATCAATCTTCATGCTCTGCGAGCTTCTAGTATCAAACCATCTACACTTGAACAGGTGCACGGTCATGCCTTGCCCTTAAACGAGTTCCACCACTGAATCAAGAACACCATAATAATCAACTCCATTCCGGCCACCATGCGCCATAACCCCAGAATTCTGTGTTCTTCGTCTGTTGTCTCTCATTTCACATATAAATTGCACGCCATTGACCTTGCACATCGGGTAAACTCTTGACATTATCGGCTTCATAGCTAGAAGTCTTAGTTCGTGAGACCAATTTGGGTGACCATCAAATTGAATATGGTTCATCTGCAACCAAAGATTCAATGTATTATAAATATGAATAATTATGCAATCAAGGAGACTTGCAACATACAGAATTAAAGAAATACATACCCAATCGCCAAAATAGTTCGCGAACTCCTTGTTGTGGTAGTCGAGATCACCTTGAATGTCTGGACAGTGTAGATGGATGTCTTTCCAGTATTCAACTTCTTGACAGTTAATCAATACCCACCAATGGGCTATGACGAGCTCATGGGGTTGCAACTTGTAGGACTCTGGTAAAATTCCATAAACTTCAACATCATTTGAGACTATGGAAAGGTTAAACTTCGGTTCATCAACCGGTATGGTTTGTGGAGTTTCCTTCAATGCTCCTAGATACAACTTCATGTAGGTGACGCACTCGTGCGCAATATATGCTTCTGCTATACATTCTTCAGGCGCGGATTTGTTAGCCACATAAGCTTTGTAGTCTCCAAGTTGTCTGTAAATAAATAAATTTGTTGTCATATGTTACGATTATACAATGAACATGTACAATAAAAACATTAGGTGTAAAAAACATACCTTTCCATAGGATACATCCAAGTATAGTGTACTGGACCGGTAAGCAACAATTGCTCGGGAAGATGGATCATCAGGTGCGGCATGATGTCAAAAAAATTTGGAGGAAATATTCTCTCAAATTTACACATGATATAAATAATGTCCTGTTGCATTTCCCGGAGATCAGATTTTGTCACTTCCCTTGCGCATAACTTCTGGAAGTATCTTGACAACGCTACTAACGGCTCCACCACCTGACGGGGAAGGAAGGGTCGAATGAAAATAGGGAAGAGACGTTGTAGCAGAATATGACAGTCATGACTCTTTAACCCGTACATTTTATTGTCACGAATGTTTACACACCGGGCTATATTTCCTGCGTAGCCTGAAGGATACTTCACAGAACTCAACCACCTGAAAATTACGTTCTTCTGTTCAGGCTTCACGGTGTACGGAGCTTGAGGCATTTTTTTCTTCCCTTCTTTCAACCACAAATGTCTTCGTATCTCCATTTTTTTAAGATCAATGCGTGCTTTCGGACCGTCTTTCGTCTTTCCCTCCAAGTTCAGCACGGTTCCCACCACACTGTCACACACATTCTTTTCTATGTGCATCACATCTAGGTAGTGCCAGATCAACAACTTACTCCAGTATGGGAGTTCCCAGAATATGCTCTTATGTGTCCAAAATTTATACCTATCGGGTCTGTCAGGTATTGCTGCCACTATATTGGGATGATTGCTGAGCTGCCCAAAATCATACTCAATAAGCACTGCTAAAATTTCTTCCCCTGTCCATCTTCTAGGAGGCACACCAAGTTCTACAGTCCCATCAAATGCCTTGTCATCGAACCGCCATTCGTGATCATACGGAAGGAGAGTACGGTGACCCAATCTACATATCTTGTTGCAATGACTACTGCTCCCCTCATCGCTTAGGCACTCTGGACAAGCCTTGTATCCCCTAACAACGTTGCCCGACAACATCCCATGAGCAGGAAAATCACTAATGGTACCAACAACCATAGCATGCATCTGGAACATCTCGTGCATGAACTTATCATAAGTGGGATGACCAACGTCCCAAAAAAACTTAAGCTCTTCAATCAAGGGTCTCAAATACACATCGAGACACTTCCCTGGATAACCGGGTCCCGGAATCAACAAACTCAACATATTGTATTCCTTCTTCATGCACATCCATGGAGGAAGATTGTATGGTACCAAAATCACCGGCCATACACTGTATTGAAGACTCATGTTGCCAAAAGGATTGAACCCGTCGGATGAGAGCCCGAGCCTCACATTTCGGACCTCAGACGCAAAATGAGGAAACTCCCTGTCTATATGCTTCCAGGCCTCCCCGTCAGCAGGGTGTATAAGGGTATCTTCGCCTTGCAATTCCCTATCAGCGTGCCATCTCATAGATTTGGCCGTGTGTGATGACATGTACAACCGTTCCAGCCTATCCCTCAACGGGAAATACCGAAGTACCTTCATAGGTTTCCTATTGCCTGCAGGAGTCAACTTATACCTGTCACTCTGACATACTGGACATGTGTCAAGGTCACCAAGGTCATTCCCTTCTGGATCTTTACCCTAGAAGAGAACACAATCATATCTGCATGCATGGATCTTTATGTAGGAAAGCCCAAGATCTTTCAGTATACATCAGACCTTATGATGAGTGGTAGGAAGACGATGACCGTGGGGCAGCATCGAAGCAGTGTACTATAGATACTCATCAACAGCCTTCACAGTCGATTTTGTCTCAACTTTAATCTTCATAACGTCCATCACACTTTCAAGAACCGTTTTCTGACAACCGGGGTACACAGGGGTCTGTTGGAAAGCAAGTAGTTTGTTGTACCTGTCAATACCAGCAGTGTTGACAACTCTAGGGAAGGGCTGCACCGGCTCAGACATATACGGTCCTTCAGAGCATACACCCCTCTCATAAGGAAACATATCGTTGATGAAGGCCGTTGTTGGATCGTTGGATGTACTGCCCGTCTCAGAAAATTGCCCATGATCATGCGGACCCCTTGATGATGTTTCACCGTGATATATCCAACATGTGTACTTCTTCCAAAACCCATTACTTTTAAGGTGCTGCCAAACCTTGTCAATTGGAAATTGATACATATCGCTGCGACACTGACATTTAGTGCACGGACAATAGAAAATTGTATTCCCTTTAGCATTATTGATCACATATTCAATAAAACTAACAACTCTTTTAGCATATATTTTGTCCCATTTTGGAAGCGAAATCCAACTCTTATCCATATCCTGAGAAAATAACATAATATATATGTATAAACGCTAATTAATTAAATTTACGAATCATTCAATTTATATTATATCTGCAGTTAACGTACAATTAATATATATATACATGCATATATATAATAATTACTAATTAATATAATCAAATTAATATATATATATATATATATATATATATAACAACAACAACTTCATATATATTATCAAACCCAAATCGATCAACTCAATCACACTCAAAACACAATATAATCAACTCTAATTAAAACTCAAAATCAATGTGCATAACGAAAATAAAACTCTTAAATCAACTCAAAAACAAGATATATACATATACGTACCTATATATAGCGCCACAAACTAATTTCGGACAGATTTCGACAACACCCAACAATTTCGCCAACCCCAAAACTTTTTCTCCCGTTTTTTCTTTCAAATCAGCTACTGTCTAGATCTGGAAATATAAAGCATTTTAGCCGACGAAATTATATATATCGTCGGCCAAAGTTTTAAAATTTCGTCGGCTATAGTTCACAGACTATAGCCGACGAAAAAAACTATTTTAGCCGACGACACAACATTTCGTCGGCTAAAGTGGACTTTTAGCCGACGAAAATTTCACTTAGGCGACGAAATTTTTTTTCGTAGGCTAAAAGTCCACTTTAGCTGACGAAAATTTCACATAGGCGACGAAAGATTTTTTCGTCGGCTAAAATAGACTTTAGCCGACGAAAAAAATTTCGTCGGCCTGTTAATTTTTTTTCGTCGGCTATGATACTTATTCTGGTAGTGCTATCTGCGTGTTGATATATTCAGACGACCGAATTTTAAATGTCTGTCGTAAAAATATATCAGATGATAGTAAAACTGACTTCTGTCGTCTGATATGTGTTGTATGATAGCAAAAATGGCGTAGTGTTATAATTAACTTTTATTAAAAGTCGTGTATGTGTCATATCAGTTTTCACATAAAATGAGATGTATATAATATCGAAAAGAGTTTTTAGTAGTGTTGGTACCTAAACTCTTGTGACACGGTCAAAGTGATATCCAAACTTACAAAACTACCAATGTGGTACCCAAACTTCAATTTTGATATCAACGAAAGGCCTGAGGCCATTTTTCTTCACGGCGCCGTTTGTTTGATGACGTGTCTCGTATGAGACCCACCAAAAAAATTCTTATCAGTAGATAACTACATCAGTAGTCTCCAAACTCTTTTGAAAGGATCAATGTGGTACCCAGAATGAAAACCCAAGTTTTTCATATTCAAACCCAAGCTTAAATGTCATCTAAACCCTAAACCCTTGAAGAAAATGTGATGTAGAAAAAAGTCTAAAAATTATATAAATCATAAACACTAAACTCTCGATAAAAAGTCTCTAAACTCTGAACACTCGACGAAAATAACTTTCTGTCTTTTCTAGATCTCATTTTCTTTCAAAATTTCCCTCCTAGTTTGAACATAAAAAACTTAGATTTTCATTTTGGATATCACATTGATCATTCTTAAATAGTTCAGGTACTACTAATGTGGTTATCTAGTGATAAAAAATATTTTTGGTGAGTCTCATACGAGACACGTTATGAAACAAAAGGCGTCGTGACAGAAAATGACATCAGACATTTCGTTGATATCAAAAATGAAATTTAGATACCACATTGATAATTTTATAAATGGGTATCACTTTAACCGTACCACAAAAGTTTGGGTACCATTACTGGAATTTACTTTATCAAAAAACTAGCTAGCTCATGTAACATCACTTATGTCTTTAAGCTTATTTCGCTAGTTATAGTAACGACGAGGCTATTGTGCAATACACATATCACATGATACGATGATACGAAGTAATGCTTAATTTTGATTTCAAAAAACATTTCGAGAAGACAATGAGGAAAACGTACAAACTTCAGTGTTTGGATGTTCTCATTGTGGGATTTGACATGCAAAATAATGCAAGCAAAGTCCAAAAATGGCCAAAGCGAGGAACAAAAATCCAGTGCAGCACATCCACATCGAAGCAGATATAGGGGTTGAATGAGGATAATGTTAATTAATGGTTTAGATTCCGACTCTGGGCAAATCCGATGGTCCCCATTTTACAGCTCCCCCACTGTGTTTCACCATCCCATGTGGACTTTGCCTATCCCCTCAGGTCCTCTCCCAATCAGGTCCCGCCACGTGTGAATAGGAGCGTTCAGTTCACGTGTGGCCCGTAATAATAGAATGTGGGAGGGATAGCGGGCCTACTTGGATAGTCCGGGACGAGCCTGATGGGATCGGGCCGACCCGAGATCCCAGCCGGGTCGATCCGACAGCGCACGTCTTCCCGCCAGCTGAATGTCAAAAATTAAGCGGGAGGGAGGGCGGCCAACATTAATTGAGATTTTGACGTAGAGAAAATGGACCACCTCCTCTGCCGATCACCGGCCAAGATTAAACTTACCCGGAACATTTTCTTATGTTGGTAGAGAATTACATTACATAAGTACATAACTATGAATATTATGATGATCTCGTAAATTTTGCTCATAATGTAACGGTTATTATCACGTACTCTTTAATATTACTCGCACATTAAATATCACAGTATGAAATTTTCAAAGATAATTTGTTGATGGAATGTCTAAAAGTTTAAGGTCTTAAGAATGAGAAGATGTTTGCTAAAATGTGTTAACTGACACAAGCAACAAATGAAGGAGGCAAGCAAGCGAACTGAGGATCGAGTGCATTCGTTTTTCCCGCAAAGATAAGAGTGAGGCCTCTGTGGGAGGGCGGAAGGAGATCGAGAGGCTAAACTCGATCCTGTGCAGTTTAAAGTGTTCTAACACGTACACAAGTTACGCGTACGTTAAGGAAAATGTAGGACAAAGTTGTGGAGTAAAAGTTGTCTATCTCATAAGTTGAAATGGCAATGGCTGCCTGCAGTACACTGAATGAGGACCACGAGGTAGATCGAGGGTCTTTCTAATGCATCTGCACCAGTAGTCTTAATCCGTACAGAAATACACCAATCGCGCATTTAAGCACAGATAGTTGTATGGTCGATCATAGATTCATATATACACAGAAGACTGCTGGGTAAGTTTGTTCAAACTTCAGAGTTAGTTGGCTGCTGCAGAGTGGTCTATCTTTGGCAGTGCTCTAAATTCAAACTTAGGCCAAACTATTCATATCAATAGGCAGCAGCCTGCTTCGAATTCGAACACCAATTGCAAGCTCGATCAAGTCTCCAACCTATCATAGCAGACTAAATGAGGTAGTCCCATGTCACTTCCCTTTGTTTTTATATGTTATAAATCTGCGTATGCATATATACGGACGAAAATTGTGATTATATTGCACGGTTTAGTAAGTAGTTACATAATTCTAGACGATCGATCTTCAATATATATTTGCAATTTGCATCTTATTCGTATCGTTTCAATGATATCCTTCAAGCAATCTTAATTAAGTGGCAAATTAAATATTTGCAACTGATGATCTGCAGAGGAGAGGTGAAGAAAAACATGAGAGTTGACAAATATATATAAATCTGTGAATGGAGAGAGAAAGAGAGAGAGAGAGAGAGAGAGAGAGAGAGAGAGAGGTTAAGCAACTTCAAAATGGGAAATGCATACCATGGCAACCCATTCAGTACTGAGCTGTACATGATGATGGGACGCATGTGGGTTTGGGTAGGTCGACTCAGAAACCAGCTGCTGAATGGATCATCTCTCTCTCTCTCAAACAAGTATATATATATATATGCAGATGAAGTTATATAATGTACAAGTAGTAGAGGACCAACTGCATATTTAGGATGTGATATGATGAGACAAAATTCTATTTGCATCTATCTTCTCCTCCTCTCTGACTGTTTTGCCTGCCAACAACTACTCTCATGTTCTAACACTTGGGGGTGTTGCTAATATGGGGTGTTGCTAGTATATGTTCTTATACGAGAAAAAAAAGATTCAATATGGTTTGGTATGTTTTAATATATTATTATTTTTTAAATAAGAGGTTTATATAGAGATACAATTATAATGCAAATTGAAAAATATTATTATACATAATACTTAACATATACTTGCATGTAAAGTAAATATTTACAATTATTCTACACTTCCCCTCAAGTTGGTGCATAGATATCAATCATGCCCAACTTGCCGACCCAGTTGTCAAACACTTTCTTTAGCACTCCTTTTGTAAGAACATCTGTTAATTGGTCATTTGTAATTTGTATACACAAAAGAGAAATGAATGATCTTCCGGTCCAAGTTTTCTTGAATAAAATGTCGATCTACCTCCCATGCTTAGTCCGGTCATATTAAACAAGATTATGAGCAATACTATCACAATGCAAGTCCATAGCTTTCTTGAGATTGAAACCTATTTCTTTCAACATATTAAGAATCCATAACATCTCAAAAACTCCATATGTCATATCTCCAAACTCTGCTTGTGCACTTGATCTCGCAGCCACTTTTTATTCCTAACTACGCCAAGTCACAAAGTTTCCTCCAACAAAAGTAAAATATCCAAATATAGATCGTCTGTCAATCTTATCACTAGCCCAATTTGCATCAGTGTATCCAACAACATCCAATTCTTTTTTTTTCTCAAATAATAATCTTTTTCCTGGTGTCATCTTCATGTACTTCAAGATACAATACACTGCATCCATATACTCGATCTTCACTAGGATAATGCATAAAATTGACTAACCACACTCACAACATAATCAATATAAGGTCTAGTATGAGAAAGATAAATAACACTACAAGAAGAAGGGCTTTAGTCGACGAAAAAAAAACAGGCCGACGAATTAATTTTTCGTCGGCTAAAGACCATTTTAGTCGATAAAACAATATTTTGTTGGCTAATTAAAAAATTCATCGGCTAAAGTTTGTGAACTTTACCCGATAAAATTGTAAAAGTTTAGCTGACGAAATTAGAGTATTTCGTCGGATAAAGTATCTTTTACTTACAAAATTGCACTACGGATATTTCGGTGTTCGATTGACTATTGTGATACCAATTTGGAAGCGGAACGGGCCTACGAGTCAAACGCATTGCTATGTTATGATATATGGGCTTTTTTGGTCATTCGAGTTTGTTTACGACTTCAAAATGCAGTTTTTCTAACCACTTAACACACGAAAACACCTATATCTACATCTATATGAGGTATTTTTGTCAGGACCCACCTCGGATTAACCCTGCGGGGACCACCTCAAGGGAAATTTTTACCGAAAATCCCCCTTGAAATGGACAACCCTACATGCAATCCAACTAAACACTTTCACAACAATAAAATTCAACTAAACTGTACTAGGGTAAACAGAGCATTCTACGTGGAAGCAAAACCTAAATAGACTATATAGAGATAACAAAATGATTCGATTATGGCTCATCTTCAGTACGCATGACCTCCTCTCAGCAACCTTGCAACACTGGGCATTTGAAAACGAAGGGCTCAGGGGGAAACATTTAAAAACATGACGTTAGAGTGAGTGGACAAAAGAATATCCAAGCGCGAGAAAATAATCGATTTATGCTCTCCCTTTGATTTTCTAGAAAATCTATGTGCATGCCTCGTTGGGAAAGAATCCCAAATAATCCTTTCGAGAAAAATCAAACATCACTTGCCAATCTCATTGACGTAAAAATCAATGTTAAAAATAGGGGAAGAGTTTCACCATGACAAAGAGTCTCCCAGACTCAGGTCAGAGCCTTCCGGAGGCTACTAAGTAATGAACAACCCTTCATGGCGGAGAGATTTCACCATGACAATGAGCCTCTCAGGCTAGGGTCGGAGCCAAATAAGGCTACTATTGCCCCGCTTCACTTCTAAAGTGAATGACCCATATGACTAGTTAGCAATGATAATATATACATAACGACCCTTCATGGCGAAGAAAACAAATACGAAAAGTCAATAATATATGACTCATCCCTCGTAAGTTAAAACATGCATCTCATGCATGAGGCACAGTTCCCTGACCGCTCTAAAAAATGGCCATAAAGCAATGCATTTCCAAATATAATCGACATAACAAAAATTTCAGCCGACAATACAAGGAGCGTCTGAGAGGAGAGAAACCCACCTTCCTGGCCCCAGCGGCTCATTAAATCAACAAAATCATGTTGTTTATAAATATTCAAAAAATATTTAAGCATGCACGGTTTAAAATAAAAACTCCACTCACAGACTTAGGCCTTAGCCTGACGAAATCCGGATCGCATCTCAAGCGAGAACTTTTCATCTCCTGTTCAATGAACAATAATAAATCTCAATTGCAAAATGAATAATTATTTAAAATTGACAATAACGTTACCCTCGGCCAAAACTCTCAAATTTAAACAACAAAAATCCCCGACCTTCAACAATAGCTAAGGAGTCCTTAAAATATTTTCCAAACCATAATCGGCAATTGTCGGCGGATAATAATATTTTATGATCTGCCGATAATATAAAACTTGAAAAATTTCAAAACCTAACCAAAACTCCACCAAAAATTACCAAATTTAAACCATAAACTCCTCACATTTTATACTATTTTATGGGCATGAAAAACTGCCCAAAAAGAGGAGGCATCATAAAATAGTAGTTTATGGAAAAAGTTTATAGTAGTTTATAGTAGTTTATATACTATTACCAAATTTAAACCATAAACTCCGGCCAAAATTCCGGCGACATCCGATCTCCAACAGTAGTTTCGTCTCAGCATTTGGAACAACTTTCTAGTTCAACTCGAAGGACAATTCGACCTCTAACTAGGTCAATCGAAGGAAAAAGTAAAAACCCAAAATATTTTTAAAAACTTCAAAAATTCGATTTTCCCTTCACACTCCAAATAAATTCATCAAACTTTAGGGGTGAGTAGCATTCCTAAAACTCATTCTAACCATATATAGATCTCACAAATTGGTGGCTTGAGGAGGGAGAAATCCGATCTAGATCACCTACTGTATACTCGGTAATCAAATTGAAATTTCTCCTTAACCATGAAGAGATAGGTCGAAAAGTTTTCCTAGAATTGAAGTAGACTCAGATGCGCTCTTTTTAGGACCGGTGCGGCGGCCTGAGGTGACGACAGCAACGCCACGAAGGTCCGGCAGATTTTATGCCCGATTAATGGTTTTTGGGGCTATTTATAGGCATTTTTGTGAAATTACACATATACCCTAGACTTCGAACCCTTATAACTTCTTCATACGAACTCCGATTTGAGTGCTACATGTCCACGAATTCGTAGAACGTCCTCGACAACTTTCATGAATTCGTCTACTTTCATTATACGGTCAAACAGTTACGGGGTTAAAGGCCAAAGTAACCAACCGTAAAATAATTCTAGGATAGGGATGTGACAATTTTGGTCGAATCTTCAACACAACAAACTCTCACCATGAAGAGACGCGACTGTCCATCTAAAAATTTTGAGACATTTACCGTTCGATGATATTTTAACCGTAGACGTATTTCACCATTCCGGTCATATCTTATTTAAAGACCTTTTGAAACGAAACATTTACTTAAAACTTAGTAAACAAGTTATACAACATTAGTAGGCATGCTGTGATTCCGATGATCAAACATGACAAACAAAAATCACAAGACACAACTAATTACTCCACTTTTGTACCGCGCAATTCTGATACGCATTACGAGTCATATAAACTTCTCACCCGACACATAAACCGTAGGACAACATCGACAGTTGTACTAGTCCATACTTTTGCTCAATCTAATATCTCACAATCACTGGGGCTTCAACGTCAACATGCGACGGTCGACACACATATCCTCTCATTTTAAATATTGTCTAACAATACTTCATTCTCGATGATGACGTAATCTCAAATCGACATCAGACCTTTTTATAGTTCATAGACACAAAACGACTTAAAAACATTTTATAATGAAAATCATTTTAACATACCAATAGACCGTAGTCGATCAAATCCATTTATTTTAAATCAATAATTCAGTTTCCAAGAAAATCAATTTTATAGTTTTACGACAATGAACCATAAATATAATAAGTTTCATTGTGAACCAAGTGAGATAATACTCACCACATGAATAACATCTAACCAAGCCACTCCGTAATATATTGACAATATATTATACACATTCACATATATATAAAACACGCAAGTCTATATATATAGGCCTTTTTTCATGGAATACCCTCGCCCAACATTTCACCAGTATCGACCAATTTAATGAACAAGAACCTTATCCAATAATATAATTATGCCCACAACAATTATATAAAACTAAAACAGAACCGCAATGAGATTTACTCACCCCGAAATCCCACTGCGTCTTCTACCACTACACGGTTAGTCTTCAACATTTGGTTGATCAATAAAACACCTAACAATATATATAATCAACCTTAGTGCCATACAAAAGGAATAATGACTCGATCCAACCGAACGTCACACTCTAATCCTCCAAATAAATCAACCAAAAATTTAACAAACTTCATCACCCTTTAACTACACCGAAACACCCAACGGATTTACTCTCGGTAGAAAACCGAAGGTAAATAAACTTTGACAAAACACTACGCACACAAAATGATAACCAAAACAGGAAAATTATATATCCTTGCGCTCGTATCGACAAGTACATGAATCTGGGATAACTCACTGCCCACACGCCGCCGCAAGCGGCTGCGAGTGGGCCCACGTGCCACCACCCTTAAACCTGCAATCTCCACCTAAACTCCACCTACATGCAACCACAACAACCCTAGGAAGCCTATATGAGCAACTAGAACCCCCAGAACTGCCGGATGCGCATACACACGTAACTAGAGACAGTGGCGCGTGGGCGTCACACGCCTCTTCTAAAATACTGAATTTTAACAAACTCCAAACATGAAAGTTGAATATCAAAGAAAGGGGAACAACTTTAATACTTGAATTTGATCAATTCAGGCCGGAAGCAACCCAAAACTGCCCCGAAAGGCTGCCTCTAAGCTCAGCCGCTCCTACCACCGCGTCGAGCTTTAACACTATCGGAGGTCAGCACATAACACCTTGGCCTTCCTTTCTGGACTAGTTTCAAGCCTCGCTGCCACCCCATGCCGGAGAACGAGTCGGGTTGAGAACCGGGTTTCGCCGTCGTACTGTTTGCCTCCTGATGCGTAGTTTCAAGCTGTATTGACCCAAGTCACCACTACAGGGAGGACGACGCCGCCGAGACGAAGCGAGCCTGACCGGTTTTTCCACTGACGTCGTCAGAGTCGGTCGGATAATTCAGGTCAGGTCGACCGGGTTCGGGTCGGGTCGGCTGGAAATCTTCGATACCGAAAAGAGAGAGAGAGATTGCGTAGAAAAGAAAGAAGAAAAAAAGGGAAGTTTTCCATTTTGGAAACCGAAGTTTCCTTTTATAAACTTTCCAAAATCAGAAACCCAATTTATACGATAATAACTTCTTCACACGATGTTCGATTCACACATGCCGCATGTCAACAGACTCGTATCGTCGAGTGCTACACTCTCGTGAAAGAAGTTTTTCGAGAAACTCTGCGTAGCAAAAGTAAACCTTTAACCCTTTAAGTAAAACGTTTCCGAACGTACCTTGACTCCGAAAGCTTCGGCACTCTTTTCAAAAGTACGAATACGCACCAATCCATTAATTAATTTCAAAACAATATTAGAAATTAATATTTGAAATTCCGGGTTCTTAAAATCCACCCACCTTAAAGAAATTTCGTCCTTGAAATTTAAATGCACTCATACCCAAGAGTTACCAACTTCTTTCCGAAAGCACATCTCGTTCCTCCAACCATCGTGTTCGTCTTGGATCTCCATGAGAAATCTATGTTCTCATGAAAATTCGTCATATGAAACCTCCTCAAAACATGATTATCAATGGTCGCCCCAAAGACTTGGACATGATCTCATAATCGATAGAGCAACTTCCCCTCATAAGAATCTTTATACCAGGGCCCAATACCAATACCAACTCCCAAGCTCTACCTAATATTACTAATAGCACCTGAAACACAATCCAGTTGGTGGGTTTGTAAAAGTCGTCCACAAGAATAAAATATTATGTACTCATGAGTCCCCGATAGTTCACATAGTGTCTCCCATGACATACAACGATAACTCAATACCCGCGACTCTTAGATACACCAACAAGATTAGACTTCTTTACCACTAAGGCATGTCTATCCCACCATGAAACTAGACCTCTTCGCCAGTAAGGTCTAAATCCATAACACAAAAACAACCTTTTTGCTACTAAGGAATTCCAGACCACAACACGGAACGAATCTTAGCCACACCTGACTGAGATCCAACTCAAAAACACAACCAATACGAGCACTCTCAACCTCTTGAAACCAGAAACCTTGCGTATAGATTAAAATCAAGATAATCTTTTAAAACAACGATAGATACCACTGTAATCCCTGCACACAGCTTAATTTAGATGACTACAAGGCATCAACAAAATAAACTTTGTGATCCCTGCAATAAAATTTAGTTTAAGAGATTACAAGTTGCACAAGAGTATTCCTAAATAAATATCACGACAACTACGTTGGGTCCTCACACAGATCGATGCTTGATTTTTGGTATTCCCGTCAACGTCACTACTATGACCAACCCGAAGGTCAAACCTATGTCACCTGCTGTGACCGACCAAAAGGTCAAAAACCTACACAAGACTTCTTCCTAGAGACATATCACATGTCTCAATACTTAAAAACGTGCAACCACTTCACGACACGTAACCAATCAAGTTCACACGCAGACAATTCTCACATAAAATCAAAACGCAGAACTATGCGTGTAGAAAAGAGAAGGTGACAGAATTCCATACCTACATCACTCAAAGCACAATACATTACAAAGATGAAATAAACAACATACCACAATAACAATGTCAAGGTTCACCCTTAAGTTTAACTACACATACTAACAAGCAACATCAAATCCCATCACAACAAGACAGAGCAAAATAAAAGTATCTCTCGTGGATACTACTGATCAATAGCTAACACTCTAGCCTGACCTCAGGGTAACCGTATTTGTTGGTTCCCCTGCCTACCATCCTGAGGTCTGGTACACTCTCTAGCAATGTGTCCAACCTGCCCATAGTTATAACATACTCTAACCTTGAGCCTCGTGCACTCTCTGGAAATATGCCCCACTCATCACAACGGAAACATCTCTAGCACTATAGCTGAATCATGCTGCTCATTCTGCTGTCTCTTTCCACGATCCCCATGATGATCCCCAGAGTCACAACTCTCAGCTATGTCTTTCCCCTTCCCATGAACATCTCCAAATCTCTCGTGCTCTCGCACAACCATGTCCTACTCAGTCGTCATGACACTCTCAACTGCCTTAGCAAGTGTGGCAAACCGATGGGAAATCACGCAGTCCTGATCTCCCGCCTCAAACCCATACGAACTTCAATGTCAAAGTTACCACATCCATCTCTCTAGCATAGCGATACAATTGGGAGAATCGAACCTCATACTCCATAACAGTCATATCCCCCTACTCTAGCGTGGCGAACTCGACCTCCAGCTATTCTTGCACAGTAGCCGGGAAGTACTTATCTCAAAAGAGTCATACAAACTCTTATCAAGTTAAGGTGGATACATCTCTAGCTCTCTCCACACTGCTCCACCACATCCTTGCTTCCTCCTTGAGAAAGAAAGCGGCAACCTGCCTCTTCTCGATCGACGAGCAAGCTACTAAGGAAAAACATGTCTCAACTTCCTTAATCCAGTTGTCAACCTCCATAAAATCTGTACCCCCAAGGAAATTCAACACTCGTAACCTGATCATTCTTTGTGCCAACCTAGTGAGTCGTAGGCCATCATCTGCAGCCATTAGTACCTGAGGGGTTCCAAATCTAAGTCAGCCTCATAAAGCTCCTCTACATGTCAAGCCCAGCCTCTACCTCCATCCACCCCTACTCCCCTGGCCTTACCTTGGCCCCTAGCTCTGCCCCACCGAGGGTCCATCACCTGAGATGCAAGTAAGCTTGATCAATACATGTATAAATCTTAACCCAAAGTATATGTCTTACACACATTGCATTAACCAAGACACTACTTCATACGATGGACAAAAGTTCTAACGTCTCTTTAACAGAGTAAATCATTACTCTGACAACCTATCTTGAGATGACACATACCCCTTTTTACATACCCAATGACATATCAATACCAAAAAGAAATTGTGATCCACTGCAGTCGAACTATCACTCAAATGCACTGATTATCACCAAATATGTAAACCTAAACTCTGATACCAACTGTCACGACCTGAATTTTAGGATAGCCAAAAATCCTAAAATCCGACACATGCTAACCTTACCAAGATGCTAAAACCCAAAAAGTCGTGCTCCAAGAAACTTACTGCCAAACCAATGACCACTACAAGTAGAGTTTCAACGCCGACAAGTAAGCTCCTAAGACTCTACTCCACAAATCACTGACACTCTCAAACCTCCAAGATCAAACCCTACACCATAGATTGGTGCACCGGGTTGTAAATAAACAAACATGGTAAGCTTTTCAGCTCGTATGAGTAAATCCAAAGACAATCACAAAATCACACTCCAAAGATACGAGAGCTCCCGAAATTAGCAAATATAATGACAAAAGATAAAGATTAAATAAAACAAACATTCATGGATATACAATAAATATAACAATAAAATTATACATTCCATGCATAAAGATTAGTTTAGAAAAAAAAACACAGAAAATCATAAATCAAAAATAAGGATAGTTCGAAAATTCACCAAAACGCATAAAACAAGCATAATCAAGTCAACCTAATTCCCAAGCTTACTTATGAGTTCAGCAACACTTAGTCATTCCTCATAAGTAACCACACTACTGTCACCAACTGTGACCCTAACAGCAACTCGTACTTATAAGTTCTTCAACAATAAGTTATCCCCCATAAAGTACCACTACATCACCACTGTGACCCTAACAACAAACTCGTACTTATGGGTTCTTCAACACTTAGTCATCCCCCATAAGTGCCACTACGTCACCACTATGACCCTAACAAACAAAACTCGTACCGATGAGCTCTTCAACACTTAGTCATCCCCCAAAAGTGCAACTATGTTAACATTGTGACTCTAACAAACAAAATCGTACTTATAGGTTCCTAACACTTAATCATCCCTCATAAGTGCCACTACATCACCAACTGTGATTGACCCGACGACACACTACTGTCACCAATTGTGACCCTACGTCACCAACGGTGACTGACCCAATGGTCAAACCAAACAACAACACACCCACACAAGGACACTAACATAAACTCTCACCACTAAGACACAAGTCCTCGGACAAATCATGAGACACAATTACTTACTCTAATTTAGTACCGCGCAATTCTGATACGCATTACGAGTCATATAAACTTCTCACCCGACACACATATCCTTCTCATTTTAAATATTGTCTAACAATACTTCATTCTGATGACGTAATTTCAAATCGTCATCACACCTTTTTACATAGTCGCAAAACCACTTAAAATCGTTTTATAATAAAAATCATTTTAATTTACTAACGGACCGTAGTAGATCAAGTCCATTTATTTTAAATCAATAATTAGGTTTCTAAGAAATTTTTTTTTATAGTTTTATGACAATAAACCATAAATATAATAATGGTTCCACAGTGAACCAGGTGAGATAATGCTCACCACATGAATAACATCTAACCACACAGCTTCGTAATATATTGACAATATATTATACTCATGCACATATATATAAAACACGCAAGTATATATATAAGCCTTTTTTCATGGAATATCCTCGCCCAACATTTCACCAGCATCGACCAATTTAATGAACAAGAACCTCATCCAATATTATAATAACGCCCACAATAATTATATAAAATCAAAACAAAACCTCTGTGAGATTTACTCACATTGAAATTCCGTTGCGTCTTCTACCGCCACACGATAAGTCCTAAACATTTGGTTGATCAATAAAACATCTAACAATATATATAATTCACCTTAGTGCCACACAAAAGCAATAATGACTTGATCCAATCGAACGTCACACTCCAATCCTCTAAATAAATCAACCACAAATTTAACAAACTTCATCACCTCTCAACTACACCGAAACATCCAACGAATTTACCTTCGGTAGAAACCGAAGGTAATAAACTTTAACAAAATACTACGCACACAAAACGATAACTGAAACATGCAAATTATATATCCACGCACTCGTATCGACGGGTTCATGAATCTGGGACAACGCACTGCCCCTGAAGATGTCAGACGCGCCGCCACCCTCTAACTTGCAATCTCCATCTAAAATCTACCTACATGCAACCACAATAACCCTAGGAAGCCTATAGGAGCAACCAGAACCCTCAGAACTGTCGAACGTGCCTACACACGCAGCCACAGACGGTAATACCTGGAGTTTTGATCAATTCGGACCGGAAGCAACCCAAAACTATCCGAAAGACTGCCTCCAAGCTCTGGCGCTCCTGCGGCCGCGTCGAGCTTCAAAACCACCGGAGGTCTGTCCAAAACACCTTGGCCTTCCTTTCTGGGCTACTTTTAAGCCTCGTCAGAGAACGAGTCAGGTTGGGAATCGGGTTTCACCGCCTTACTGTTTGCCTCCAGATGCATAGTTCCAGGCTGAATTGACTCAAATTGCCACCACAAGGAGGACGACACCGCTGAGATGAAGCGAACCTGACCGGTTTTGCCGCCTGAGGTCGGTCGGAAAAGTTAGGTCAGGGCGACCGGGTTCGGGAAGAGAGAGAGATTGCGCAGAAAAGAAAGAAGAAAAAAGGGAAGTTTCCCATTTTCGAAACCCAAGTTTCCTTTTATAAACTTTCCAAAATCGGAAACCCAATTTTAAACGATAATAACTTCTTCACACGATGTCCGATTCACACTTACCTCATGTCCACAGACTCGTATCGTTATGCGCTACAACTCTCCTGAAGGAAGTTTTCTGAGAAACTCTGCGAAGCAAAAGTCAACTTTTGACCCTTTAAATAAACCATTTTCGAACATACCTTGACTCCGAACGCTTCGGCACTCTTCTCGAAAGTATGAATACGCAGCAATCTACTAATTAATTTTCAAACAATATTAGAAATTAATATTTAAAATTCCGGGTTATTACATGAAATTTGATTTGATACGCCATTTATATATGTCTACGATGTGGGTCAGAGAAAACTGCTGCAAATCTAGTGTGGTGATAAGTACGTGGAGCCAAGCCAGGGAGCTTGGTTAAGCCATGTCAGTTGCTGCACGTGTGTACAGAGGACATACGCTGAACAAAGGGTGGCAAAATTTGTCTGCTTTGAATTTGAATTTGTTGTTGTGGGGGGACTTGCAATTTGCTGTTGTGGGAGACCACTGCATAGAAAGACAAAATTTTGAAGTACGTCTTTGTCGACAATGGAAAAGAATGATCTTACTTCTCTACTTGAATTTTTCTTGCTTAGATTTTCTTGAATGATTAAAAACCATTAGATTGAATAAAGATGACATGATGATGACATCACAAGATCACATTATACTTAATTCAATGGTTTTAAATCATCAAAGTAAATCCAAGCAACAAAAATCTAAGTAGAGAAGCCAAATTCAGAAAACAAAGAGGGCTTTGTGGCTTTGTCTTTTGGTGTGTAGTGTTTTAGGGTTTTGGAATTTCGGAGGAAGCTTTTCGGAATTCTGGTTTTTTGTGTTTGGGATTCGGTATTTGGGAATTCTCGTAATTTGGGGTTTTGGTGGTGATTACGGTACACAATGGAATATGAATATGAAATTCAGGTTTCATTCTGATGCCAAATAGAAAAGAATGATTCAATATAGTTTGGTATGCTTCAATATATTATTTTTCGAATACTTCAAATAGGAGGTTTATATAGAGATACAATCATAATTCTAATAAAAAAATATCTCATACAATTATACATAATATTTAACCTAGCTATACTTAAAAGAAAAGTAAATATTTACAATTATTCTACACTTATGCCCAAAATAGAATTCCTTTTATTGCATATATGTTTTCCATAATACACACTATGGTCATTCTTCAGGGTGATGATCCAGAGTGATCATAGGAGAAAATTATTACCGAGTAATAGGTGGTCTGATTTATGGGAACATATTTCCTAGTAATTCTGTGTTTATATTTCGTCATACTAATAGTTGTCAGATTACTAGTAAATGATCATACAAGAATAACTAACCGCCAGGGCCGGCCCTGGGGTGCAAGTTGAGGCGGCCGCCTCACGCCACCACTTTCTGATGGGCCTCCGACCATTTAATATTTGAGATATGTTTAAAAATAATTAAATATGTATATACACATGGTTTTCTCGAATAATAAATGTGGAGCCCATTTACTCATGTGGTTATTTTGTCAGGTTTTTTCAATATAAACCTAGATTCGAAACTTGGGGGCTGCATTTTTTTTTTCCTTATTTTATTTTATCTTTTATAATGGCTTTGTGGTTTCCATAGACCCGAATTATTTTCTGTTTTGTTTTTTTATTTTTTAAATCAATAATCCATATCTTTTCTATTGTCCAAAATTATTACTCTTTTTTCCCTCAAACAACTTCAACGTTACGAATGAGTTTTTATCTAGATCAGTTAAAGAACACTTATTTCGTTCTTCTATTAGAAACTCATTTTGTACATTATGAAGAAACATAATATTCAACAAATTATTTTATAGCTATTTATTGCAAAAAAATAAAATAAAAATGAGGATGCAACATTTTTATTCTTCACCTTAGGCGGTTGAAATCTCAGGACCAGCCCTGCTGACCGCTGTGATGATAAATGTGATGAACTAATTGTGATGATAAACTAATGAGGATAAACTAATTGTGATGATAAATGTGATGAATATCGATCATATTGTTCATATATGTTTTTATACTCAAATCATTTTCCCCGTTCTACCCTTTCGATCAGGCTCAAGTGTATGATCATGTAAAGGTGAACAGTTTGTATATGTTGGGGTCTTAACCACAGATGACTTCTTTAAAACAAAAGCACACATCAATTCTCTCAACATGAAGTCTCTCAACACACTTTAATCAAAAAAAATTATTGATCTGTTTATCAAACAGATTGCCATTCTTTTCATGCAGCGATAGCTATAGCTAGCCGAGTACTCCAACAAAAGTTCTAGGTTATGATTAAAACTATGATTAGTGAAACTCTTTTAGAAAGAGACATGAACTTTAAATATATGCTCCTCTTTGCAGTGGTACTGTAAAAGATGCTCTGATCACACCTTGCACTAATACTGCAACTGCAATTAACTTTTACTGAACTTTACAGTGCGCATGGAAATGTAGCATATAAGCAAAACCAAAAGGAGGTCAGAACCCAGCTTTCCCACTACTAAAAATTCAGAAACCAAACAAACAAGAATAGAGAAATAACTTAATCAGCTGTTAAGATTATTCAAAATGCTTTCTGATCATCTCTGATTTATCATGCTCCCCATCTGCAAAAATAAGTATATCTTTTCCAAACCCTTCAATTATTAAAATCTATATACTTCTTTCAACTCTTTGAAACTATTGTATTTTATCATCTCTATCTTTTTCCTCATAGTATACATGTTCTAATCCTATTACCAATGTATTATGATATTGCTTTGAATATATATAAAATTCTATCATTTGTTTTTTCTTCCCCTACCTATTTAAGCATGCCACAACCACTAACAAAACACTGAATCAATCTTGCTAGCTATAGCTTCTCTTTTCAATAAGGTAGGCAAATTAATACTTCTTCTTCAATTATGTCATGCTCATATCTTTTTTTTTCTCTCTCTCAATCCGTTTTCTTATCCATGGTGCAAGTATCTCAAGTATGAAAGCTTAGCATGATCTAGGAATTTTATGATTTTTTTTAGATGTTCTTTGTTTACTACGATCGTTGTGGTTTAATTATTGGTATACGGTTGCCAAAGCTGACCACGTTACTGTTTACCTCATCAGGTAACGGTTCATGATATCGATGAACTAAGACGGCGGTTATTAGAAGTGCCATTTTGCAAACGAAGTGTAAAGCTGAAGCTGCTGAGATTTGATCTGTTGAGAGAGCAAGCATTGCAGTCACTAAAGCTGAAGTAAGCGTCTTTCTGGTCTTGGTTGGCTATTCGCTATTTTGCATTGGTTGGCAGCTGGATCTGAGATTGGTATGTCATCTAATGTCCTGTAGTGTCCAATTCAATTACTTCAACTAGCTATCCTCTAGAAGATAGACGATATATGTGTATCTATTATCTACTGTATCTATATGTATAGAGCACTAACATGCAAATAGGAATAATTCATATTCAATAATTATTACATCATATTGTGTACTCATTCTGATCTCAAGAAAACTTTTCACACTGAAGGTTTGTAATCAATGGATAGTTTTGCTTGGGATAGTTCACAAATTATCACAAACACATCCACCTTATGGAGCAATCATCATCATCAACATGATCTTGATCAAGAAAGCTTATTGATGTCCAGTAACTCAAGCTCCAGTGTCTTAAACATTCCCATCCTAGATCATCAACTCCAACAAGTCCAAGAATCTCACATACTGATGAATTCAAATAACCAGAGTCCAGCGAGTAATACTGAGATGGCTTTGGTCGCTGAGCAATTGTTTCAAGCCCCTTTTATCATCAGTAGTAGCCCTTTTTCAATGAACTCACTGATCAACAGTGCTTTCATGGCTGATGATCATCAACAAGCCAAGGCTCGGCCAGCAGCAACGGCGACAGGTTCCGTTGAGTCTCTGGATTGCTTGTTCTCTGCTACCAATAGCAACACTGCTGAAGACACTACATCTGCAGATCAAGATGATGCGATTAATTCTATAATTTTTCCAGATTGTCAAAAATCAAACTTGTGGAACTTCGGAACAGGCAGTACTTCTACTGCAGTCTCATCCGAGTCTGAGAACACTAACAATGCCTCAAGACCAAACAGAGAGACTCAAAGTTTCAACAAGAGATGCCGCAAAGATGACCAAAGTGATCAGCTCAAGTTTTATGCAGAAAATTATAGTCAACACTATGATCTTCTCCAAACAGATTCTTCTACTACTACTACTACTACTACTACAGACGGTGGTGGGTTTAGGCTCATATCTGAAAACCAACCTAAGGCAAAGAAGCTCAAATCATCATCATCAGATCAGAAGTCCACCACTCCAAGTACAACCAACATCAACTTTCAACAGCCAACTTCATCATCACTATCAGGTTCCTCCACTGATCAAGAACCTGATCCAGAGGTCATTGCACAGATGAAGGAGATGATCTACCGTGCCGCGGCTTTCAGGCCAGTCAACTTGGGCATAGATATGGTGGAGCGGCCCAAGAGGAAGAATGTGAAGATCTCGTCTGATCCACAGACGGTGGCTGCAAGGCAAAGGAGGGAGAGGATCAGTGAGAGAATTAGGGTTTTGCAGAAGCTGGTTCCTGGTGGAAGCAAGATGGATACTGCTTCTATGCTCGATGAGGCTGCAAATTACCTCAAGTTCCTCAGGTCACAAGTCAAGGCTTTAGAGAATCTGGGCCAAAAGATCGATTCCATGAGTAATTGTCTTCCTCCTACAAGCTATGCTTTGTCTTTCAATCCTTCCTTTCCCATGCAAACGCACCATGTCCCACTACACCTTAACCCTAATCATAATATCCATCAAGCCCCAAACTAGTCCCCAAAACAAAAGAAAAAGAAGAATAGAAGCCCCAACCAAAACACCTTTAATCATTCCCATCATCATCATCATTTCATCCACAATGATTAACCCCCCCCAAAACCGTATTTGATCCAAATCATTATCTTCATCATTACATCTTGATTCCTAATCCAGGCTTGTTAAGTTCACATTCCATGCTATCATAACACTCCCCACCCAAGACCTCCTTTTGAGAAAATTCTATTTCCACTACAATCCTTTACTGCTTGCACTATTATCCATGTGTGATGCTCAGTGAAGGGGATTGAATATTGTCCTGCTATGTACATTGTGGAAGTAGCAAAACAAGGAAATAATGTAGCTGCAGATGATCATTTCTTCTTCATTTGAATACAAATTACCAATGCCATTATATCCCCTATGATAAATTCAATGGGCTAGAAAGTGATTATCTCTTTAAGCTGGTCAGCATGAATGTTTATGTGTTCAAATGTTCAATGTACTTGAGGCTCAGCTTTCTTGGAGATATTTAACTGTGCTAAGTATTAGTTTAAGCCACTGTTGTGCTAACCAAAACAAGAGACATTCTCTTAAGAATTGCGAATCCTAGTCAGTGGTCCTGTCTCCTTGATTCAACCCAAAGCGTGCCTTTGAGAATAACCCCAAACCTCATTGCTTAGCACATGCACATTTCTTCTTTTTCTTGATTTTGGGTAGGTGGGTTTATTAATCAATTGTTCTAAGGAGCATAATGATATTCTTCGTGATGACAGTAACATCATCATGAATGGATGATTGTTGTGATAACGATGTGGTTTTGCTATGAATCTGGGAGCCTTACAATTTTAGCGAATACAGTCGAAACTGTATGTCTTATGCAGTATCTGGACTCGATCAGCTGCATGCCAAAAATGAATGAATTGCATGTAACGCCAAATATGTCGCTATCTAACTAATAATCCTATTTTGATGACTTATTTTACAACTTTAGGTTAAAGTTGATGTATGTCTTGTATTAATAAACACATTGGTTCTATCTGATCGATTTGTTCCATATAATCAATGTTCTAAAAAACGCTAGGCGGTAGGCGAGCGGCGACCCATAGTCTAGCGCATGGACAGCCTAGACGGGGACTAGGTGGGGATTAGACGATTTACTTTTTTCATATTTATTAATTAAAATATATATTTTATGTACTATAATATTTGAAAACAGTCAAATATGGATAAATTATTCGACATAAATCTTGTTAGACCTATTTATAAAATAGATTATAGCTAAAATTTAGCATAACTTCATGTAAAAATGAGCAACAACAACAATAAACACATATATTTCTAATTCTAAAAACATAATTTACTTTTATACTCGTATGCTCCCCACAATGTAACAACTCCACCACTAAATGTAAATAAAATTAGCCGGAGAGCTTAGAACCCTAGGCGGCTAGGCGGCCTCTAGGCGCCGATTAAGCGGGCTAGGCGGCCGTCTAATTGCCTACAACCTGGCACAAATGCCTTGAAAAAAAGCGAGGCGGCTTGTTGTAGCCTAGAGCCTAGACGGGGAGTAGACGGTGCTAGACAGAGCCTTTTAGAACACTGCATATAATACCATGTTGAATCTCAAAAGAACGTCTTACCGAGGATTCATCAACATATGTTTTGAGCAGAAAAACCAATCTTAAACCCTTTGATCTGCCCTAATTCTCAATCTAACAAAAATACAAATTTCTTAGTTAGAAAAACATAGAATAAAGATAAGATGGGATCGGATTTGTTGTGATACAGATAATAGAAAGGTGGAAAAAATGGAGAAAAAAAGATAAAAAGCTGGTGATGATTATTGTCATGGAAGTGACGTGCGGGTCTTATTTGGGCTCCTGCTTAATAGTTAAAGGGATGGAAAAAGTTGCTTTTCTATTTTTCTGGATAAAAGAGTTGATGGGAGAAGCTTTTTTGCTATATATTGATGAGAGCCCTTTTAGTGAGGACCTCTAAGTCGAGGACTAGTTGAAGACTTTTCGGTTTATCTCGCTTTTCGATCTTATATTCACATCTTAACCGTTCATTTTATAAATATTTATGAGTAGATCATTTCTGCAAATTTTCAACTAAATTGAAAATCGTTAAGACATTCATAAGTGTGATTTACCAATTATGAACTTGAACGGTTCATGTTTAACAGATTTGGTTCGTCCATTGATTTGATCTAAAACTAGTACTTAACGATCACCAATTTGGCTAAAATTTTGTATGATTGATCTACTTATATAAATCTACAACTTCAACGGTTAAGATGTCAAATTTTGATAAAAAAGTTGGTCTAATAAGTAATTAATTGAAAAGTCCTTAACTAATCCTCAACTTAGAGGTCCTCATTAGAATGACTCCCATATATTGATATTCTGCTATTAAAGCGGACCTGAATCTCAGCCTTTGGCTTTTGCTTCTTGGTTGCTCGTACTATTATTGTTCCATAGGTGTCAAAATAACTAATTTGCGTGTGGAAAATTTCTGCGAACTCATATTCTGTAGGCTTTTGGTACAAGTGGGAGATACATATTGACTGTGATAAACAGTTGCGATGTAGCTGTTTCTGGTTAGAAACACTTCATATAGTCATATGGCTACTATATATAGGATAGTTTTTGATTATTAATAAGAGCATGCAACGACGAATTGATGGCGCGCGCGCACACGTATATATATAATATACAACACGTAATGCATAAGGCTTCCACTACATTATTAATATGATATACGGTGAGTTTCTGTTTATTGAGTAGATGTCATCGAATATAGGACGATTAGAGCTCCAAAAACTTATTAAGGGCGAAGAACAAGTTTTGATGATCGATCAAGATTAATTATTTTTCAAGAATCTTGATTGGGGATGTCACTGGATCTAAACAAACACCAAAGAAAGTTACCAAATCTTTGTGCACACCAATCGTTAACTGAATCCTTATGCAAAGTCTACATACAGGATGTGGGATGAAGCTTGAATGCGCGTGATCACAAATTTTCATCGGTGACAACATTTTATGGACAAGTACTACCTTGGCTGTGGTCTTGTCTCAGTGGTGAATTTCAGTGATATCAGTCTCAACTGAATCTTTCCGTTCTGTCACATAGCTATCCTTTTTTCGAGCCAATTCTGCAGCCAAGCAGTCCTTCAGCTCTGTCACTACCTGACTCATGGTTGGCCTGTTGGAATTTTAAGATACACAAGCTGTAGCTATTTCAACAGCTTTCCACACAAATAGTATCAAAGTTGCAATTTAGCCTCGAATTTATGATACTTGTATGTCCCCTTTTTCAACCATGAAACTAACCAATTGAGCAATGTGAATTTTCTCATGTGTCTTTGATAACACAGGTCTACTTGTGATAATCTCCAACAACACAATCCCAAAGCTATAAACATCACTTTTTTCATTTAACATGTTTGATAGGTAGTACCTGCAAGCCAAATCATTTAACATATATTAGCACTGAAACAATACAGGATTAATTGTTTTAAGATAGGGGGAGAGTGGAATTGTCACTCTCAACTCTGAATGACTTTGTCAAACCCATACTGAATATATACTGGCAATGACATCTACAGAATAAGAACAGCTAAAAAAATTTTAAAAAAACCTGTTTCACTAAAAAGTACTGATTAATGAGCAAAACCTCTCCGGTTCTACATCATTAACATCTTCAAAAAATTCTAACCGGACCAAATATAGTCGGCTTCCTGTTTAGCACTCAGAGGTCCATATCTGATTGAAATGGTCAGAAATCTCAGTATTAGAACGAGGAAAAACTTGATTTAATTATGGAAAACATGTGTTAAAAATAATAAGAATCAAAGACTGTTCATATTAATTTTCATAATGTGTAGCTATAGAAGTTGATTTTGTACATGTTTATCTACCAGGAGTCCAGGACAAAAGACTTGATTTTATATTTTTTTTGAGAGGAAATAATCATATAGACACAGTAACCATGTAAAAAGGATAGTATATGATTATTTCTGAAATAATCATATAACATTTCTGAGTTTGCATCATATATCCAGTGCTTCGTATAACTTGAGTTTGCTACATCAACATAATCACATCTACTTGAAAATTGAAATATATGTACGTTCTCACAATACTGTGTAAAAATACTGAAGCAGGTTATAGCAGGGAGTACCAGCTACCAACTATGAAGCACGGACACTTCTATTGAAGGAGTGTCGAAGTGTCAGACACTCCTCAACACGCTGACACGGTGTCCAACACGCCACGTGACGTGTCCAGAAAATTTGACTTTTTTGACACTTTTCCGACACACCGCATCATTGTCGACACGTCACGTCATAGATTTAAGAATTTTCACAAAAAAAAATCAAAACCTAACCCGCACCTCACCTCGGCGGTTGTTCGTATTTCATTTTCTTTTTCCACCTAAAACACAAATACACAAAGGAGTTTAGTTCAGAGGCCCCAAGCTTCGACCTCCGCTCTGACGCCCAGCCCCGACGGCCAACCTTCGAATTCCGACGGCCACAGTAAGCCACTAACCCGGCCGCCTCATTCATTTGTTTTCTCTCTCTCTCAGCTCTCCCACACATAAACCCATAAGACTATTTTCAACCCATCAGATCAGCATCCGTTCCAAATCGTTTCGTTTCGCTAATCGTTTTGTGACGGATGCTGATTGTTTAGTTTGATTTTCTCTATTTTGAGTCGTGACGGTGATTTGGTCTGACAATGTTTTCATGGTTGAAATTATAAAATTGTTTAGTGTGTTCTGTCTCCGTCTTTAGCTTTGCACTTCTTTGGGCTATTGAAATTGAAGAATAACTAGTTGCAGAATTGAAGTTTTAATTGATTCTCTAGATGCCTTGCGTTCGTTGGAAATTATAAGAATAACTAGTTCCTGAATTGGAAATTTTAATCGATTCTGTATCACGTGAAAATGTTTTCGTGGTTGTAATTTAGATGTTGCATTGTGATTCTGTTTTTATGTGTGTTCTGCATTTTAAGTATTAGGGTTAATAAGCTTGCATTTTAACCCTAAACCTTAAGTATTAGTAACAAGCAGACAAAGAGTGTAGTTGTTGAAATTCCTATTTATGCAAGTTTGTCGCTTGATGAACCGGTATTAGAGAGGATGATTATTGATAATGAGATGGAGTCTTGAAACTACTTTGTAGGTAAGTTGATTTGAATTTTTGTTTGTTGTATTCATCTCGATTGATTGAATTATGGAATGATTAAAATGTTAGGATGAATTATGGAATGATTGAATTCTTCTTGTCATATTAGGTGTTGGAGGCATGTTGCTAGGATTCTTGTTGTTTGCCTGCCCACCTACTGCCCATGTTATGCACATTTGGACTTAAACTAATGTATGTCCAGTTTTTGTGTTAGAGGACTGACTAGCTTTGGACACATTTGTTAATTCTCTTTGATGTTATTTGTTAAGATTATACAATGGAATGGATTCAGATTTCAGAACATTATTTGATAATATAATGGATTTATTTCATATTTTAGTATTTTTTATGTATTAAAAATATATAAATATATTATTATATTTTCGGTGTCAAAGTCGTATCGGATATGTAGTTTTTAGGTTTTACCTTGTCGCGTCATATCGTGTCGCCGTGTCCGTATCCGTGTCCATGCAACGTAGGCTACGTACCAATAACAACTGTTGATCCCATCATCAACTGAGAAACTTCTTAAAGACCAAAACCAGATAGCAATATAAGTTTCCATTAGCCATGTATTCAAAACAGAGCCCTTTGTTAGTTCCAACGATACAGTTCCACCAAAATGAGCAACCGATGCAACATGTCTAGTGTCTTACTTACTATACTGTATAGTTACATAGTAAATACCTGAAGTAATACAGCTTACAACAAGACTATTTGCTTCAGCTTTCCTAATCTGCAACTTATATATGGAAACCACTATGGCATTAATTATAATATATATATATATATATATATATATATATAGTACCTTAATGTTGAGGCAAATTTTGCACTTACTATTGAATTGTATGCATAGCTCAAGCTTACAAAATAATTCCAAAGTTAAAACTGTACTATGGAGAGATGATCTGAACATTGTACATTGATCATCCTAAACACTTCAACCAAGACCTAAATCATCCAACTACGTACCATTGCAGCATAAACTTTGCTTGTTTAACTTCTTTAAAATCAAGTAATGACACAGCTGAGTCTTTAATTGATAAAGTTCGTCCATCCTTAGTACCAGAAAAACCCTTATGTTCAGACGACTTTAAGTAATGCCGCCAACATTTGATGTGAGAATCTCTGCTGCACTGGGGATTGTCTTCTCTTTCCGCCCGTTAATGTCATGTATACAAACCGGGATATTGCAAAAAATTTAAGGTAGGCCTAAATGTATGGATTTGACACAGATTTGACATCTAGAAGAAAAAAGTTTATCTTTAAAAAAAGAAAAAAAAAAAAGAGAAAATAAGATCTCAGAAAAAAAAAGAGTCACGTTCCGGCCCGAGTTTACCTCCCTAAACCTGGGATAGAAAGATTCCCTCGTAATCTCCCTTAAGAAGGGATAACCCTTTACTCAAACCATTTTCAACAGTCCAAACGACACCGAAATAGACCTCATGAAATCTGAGGTTATCCCAATTACCGAGTTGGATTTCATACTAAATACTTTAGAGGATCTCGGGTCTAAATATTATTTGTGACTGCACCCGTATCCCAGACAGGCTGCCTACGTACCCTGTACGAAGGGATCAAGCCACACGTAGCTCTTATGTACCTTAATTTTCTAACCGGATAATTCTCCCTTTTCTATTTAGCGGACCATTTAATAACCCGCTAAAAGTATTCCTATCGTAAACCCAGAGTTCAAACCCTCCGCTGGAGTAGCATTAAACATTTATTTATTCAGATTACTCCACAACTATTTCCAAATCGATAAGCAACTTCCAAACACATTTTAATCACATAAATAAGTAAATATAATGACAACTACATAATTATATAAATCCACCAAGAGCATAAAGGTAAAACAACTACCAGGGATAGTATTGTTAATTAGGCATCAATGGCAGCTTGGTAATTACGCTAAACTGCCAGGGGTATTTTTGGAATTTCAACCTCATGGGCAACCAATGACAGCCTTATAAATATGCAAAGATGTCAAGGACATTTTTAGGATTTCAGCCCTAATGGCATCCCTGTAATTATCCTGAACTGTCAGGGGTAGTTCTGACATTTCATAATTTGGTAATTTTACCCCATATTAAAGAGGTAAGTTAGACGCGGTAAAAATAAGAGTTTTTACCGTGTCTTCTCCGATCGACTGGTTCGCCGGAAAACCAAGCTTTTCCGGCCAAATCGAGCTTCTACACCTGCATTTCTACCTTCTACACATCCTAGGTAGTCCAACAACACTTCAAACACGAGAAAAGTTGAGGTTTTCAAACCTCAATGTCAACCTCTGCAACTCCGATGAATCTCCTCCAACGAAGCTCCGCTAGCCTTCTCCTTCCTCCTTCTAGGCAGCGCCTGGTGGCGCTTGGAAGCTTCTTGGTCCTTCTCTTGGCTGGTTCGACACCCAACTCGACTGGGCAGTCCCTTGAGTTTTCTCTCTCCTTTGCTGGGAGGCAGTCACGACATCTCCGGCGTGGGTGAGGCCATGGCTCGGTCGTCGGGGCAAGGCGAAGCCACTGGCGGTGGTGAGAGGCAGGACGCACGGCTGAGGCGAGCAGCTGGGTAGTCTCTGTCGAGGGAGAGAGAGAGAGCTCGAAAAGGAAGGAGAAGAAAACCGAAGAAGAAAAAAAGGGAAGAAGGAAAGAAGATAAGGGAGAGAGATTCGGTGTCAGAGAGCGATCCCATATATATATTCCAAAACCAACGACCCTGATCAAATCCCTGATTGATCTAACGACCCATATTGAATAATAGAAAGTTATTGTGAACAGTCAATAGATATTTTGATTTATTGTTTACAGCACAGTAGCAACATATTATCCTTAATAAATACCTCATAAGAACTCTGATTAAATCATAGGACATACTCACGAGTTTGTATTAACGTCCCCTACAACTTTCATGAAGGAAGTTTTCCCAAATCCGCTACTTATCACAAAGTCACATTTTTACGGTAAAATAAATAACATTTATTATTTCCGTAAGCTGAATAAATCCATATTAATAAGCCCGTAGCTCCGGAAAATATTCCAGACAAACCTGAGGATTCATATTGATATATTGTACACCATCTGGACATATAATACTCGATTATTAGTCCGGGGAGAACTAATAGTGCGGTTACAACCCTCTGTAACCCGCCTAATCCGGGTAAAAGGGTAAATTTTGAAACGGGGTGTTATATATATGTGTGTGTGTGTGCCTTAATCGATTTGGATGATAACTTGATAATATATATATATATATATATATATATATATATGAAGTTATTGTTGTTTCGTTAATAAGTATATATACATATATGTTAATTAATTTATAATTTATTATGTTGATGATATAAGTGGTTGATGATTTTGTGTTGATGTATATATATATAATATTGTTATTATGTAATTAATTAAGTATATATATATATTTAATTAATTTGTTAATAATTGTAGTAGAATATTAAATGATTTAAGATTTTATATATGGAATTTACTTAATTACAGTTATATATATATATATATATATATTTCATGATATGGATAAAAATTTCATCGGCTTAAAATGTTGTCCTGGTAATGTTACTTTATCGAATTACTGTGTTTGTATACGAGTTACTAGGGAGCTTAACCGTGCTGGTTAACTTAGTAAGTTTACACTCACGTTTATTTTTCAAGTTTTTCTTGTAATGTCAAATTCTTGTTTCAAGGCTCTGATATTGTTGTTCACGTCAACAAGAAATCGTCGGTGTCTTCGAAATATTTTTCGGAGCATCGAACAATTTTCTACGAATTTTTAGTGTTAGGTATTTTTTTTTAATTTCCATTTCTGAAATTAAATTTTTTTTTTCAGGAATTAGAAATCACCATTTTAAATCTGGTTCGTTGATATAAGCCCTTGATCTAATCTTGACCGTTTATTTCACTCAAACAGTCATAACTCCTTCGTTAGATTGATATGAACGAACCGCAAAAACCATTAGAAACTAGACAGATGTAGCTTTCCTGTGCTATATGGTTTGCGTTCTAGTTCATCCGGAGTTGTTCACAAAACTCTTCGGAAGTTGCTGTATAGAGTGGCAGATTCACTATTTTTGTTTTTGGTTGCCCGCCTTTGCAGCTTGCACGTATGCCAATGCACTAGGCACTCGGCAACATTCGGCAGCGCATTGCATCTACATATATGTCATTGCACTAAGCACTTGGAAACATTTGGTAGTGCATGAGGAGCCACACATATGCCGGTGCACCGAGCACTCGACAACATTCAGTGGCTGCACACTCTCTAGAGCCCATGGCGCACGGTATAGGGCAGTAAGTGGCTCGACAGCTTGTCTCAAGTGCACATCATGAGGTGCACAGAGCTTCAGCAACTGCTGCACAGAGCTCGAACCTAGTGCCCAGTGCTCGGCAGTCGGTGTCCTGTGCGCGTCCTCGAGTGTTCTGTGCTATGTAGCTCACTTGGTGCTTGTCCTTCATGTAAGTGCACAACCATTGGTGATCAGTGCACGGTTCCTTGTATTCAGTGCTAACATCTGGTGCGTAGTGCTCAACACCTAATGCATAGTGCATGATAGTTCATGTGTACATCACAAAGCAACAAACACATAACTAATCGACATCTGACACATAAGTGGTGGCATTCCTCACACAACATGAAACAATTGACACACAGGGGCGGCAACTGACACACAATTGGAGCAAAAACAATCAAGGGGTAGTACATAGCATACAGGGTTAGCAACAGGCACGTTGGGCGGCAACAAGCGCGTAACTATCGGCAGCTGGCAGCCAGGTGCACATGGGCTCGGCAGCGTGCACGGCAGCTCGGCAACCATTCCAGTAGCTTGTGTAGCGCTCAGTAGCTCCTAGGCAGCGCTCAATAGCTGCATGCCTTTAGCATAAAACAGTGTTGCTCAGCTTCTAATCTCCATTCGAGACTTAGAGTGGCATTCAAGGGTCAATATGTAAGTGAGCGGCAAATTTCCTCACTCATGCATACAATACCAAACTGTTGAGACTCGAGAGTGGTCATCTCGCTTTATGGGTTGGAGTTTCAGCGTAGGAAGCAGTGGCTAAATCTCGAGCAAAATCTAGGTCATGCTCGGCAGCTGGGTGCTCAGTGGTTAGAAACTAGCACTCGGCAGCTATGCAGCACTGGTTCTCTGTAGCTAAGCACTAGGCGCTCGACAGCTGGGCGCTCGGTAGCTAGGCAGCCTTTGCTCTACAGCTTGGGGGTGGTGCTCTATAGCTAGACGCTGAGCATCCTACAACGGTAGCTGATTCTCCTACCATGTTCTCAACAGGACTTCTATCCGGAGAAATGTGCTAACGTTGATCAAACACAACGTGGGTTCAAAGAATGAGATGATTCTATATTTATGAACGCTCTTTAATAGCATAACACAAAACAATGTTAGATACCTCACAACGTGGACCTAAAAACATCTTCGGTGCATGGTGCACGGCAACTAGTGCTTGTCACTCGACAACTAGTGCTCGGCAGCTGCTCTAGGCAGCGCTCGGTAGCAATCGGCAGTCAGCGCTCGACAGTGCATAGCAATTAGTGCGCAAAGCTTCGGCAGCTAGCAGCCACGTGCACTTGTAGTGCCTGGCAGAAGTGCACATGTGCACAGGGAAAGTTTGGGAGCAGCGTGCACGCGCACAGGGGCAGGTGCACATACGGTGCCCAGCAGCGCACGCGTGCACAAGGGCAAGCCCTGACAGCAGCGTTCACGCGCACAGGGGCAGACCCTTGCAACAGTGCTTAGCAGGTGCACGCGACAGCACAACAGTCAGTAGGTGCACGCGGCAGCACAGCAGTCAGTAGGTGCGCTCACTAGGCAGTAGCGCACGTCTCAGGGCACAGCGCTCGGCAGCTGTGCACGAGCCAGAGCACAATGCTCGACAGCAGCGCACAGCGAGCAGCATGTGGGCTAGTGGTGCCGGTAGCCAAAATGCACATACGTTTTAGGATTTCTATAATAACCTGTAAAGATAAACGTCCTAAACATAGAATGAGGATGGAGAAGGGACGAACGGATTTTATCCTCCCCGAGGGTATTAAACTTTGAAATTACTCAAAAAGTAAAGCTTACTTGCTAGTCTGCCATATAGACTGCATTTATATAAGCTGCTCCATGCTTCCATGCTCAAGTCCATGCGCTTTCGGCGATCGTTCGCGTAATTCCATCGTGAATTGTCGCATGTGGAGGCCATGAAACACATGAAAATCATATGGTTAGTTAAACTTGCCATAAAACAGTAGTAAATCATTGAAAAACATAAACCATATGAAGGAGTCAAAGAGAAATTAGGAATACAACCCGTTTTTCTCAAGGAAAAGTGATTTCCATGCGCGTTGCAGTCATTAAGAGGACCGGTTCACCCACTTTTACTCCGGTTCTGGGGGTACTCTTTTGAATAAAAATTGTGACATCCCTACGCATAACTTCTCCAAATTTTACCAAAATCAAAGTTCAGAAAGTGCCCGAACCGGTTGCTTGAACATTTGGTCGGTCTGGTGATTCCGGCGGCCGGCTCGGTGCCTTTCTGGCTGGTTCTTTGGGTGAGGTCGGCGGCGTTGGAAGCGTATGAGCAATATCGTCAACTTCTTTGTTGGTGACGAAAACCAATTCAGATTTTATTCTGTCGATAATTGCGTTTGAAACCTGAGGCAGATTTTAGGGTTTCTTGGTGCGTAGGTGCACAGCAGGTGCACAGGGGATGCGCGACGGTGCCCGGGGGGTGCGCAGCAGTGCACAGGGGTGCACGTTGGTGCCCAGGGGGTGCACGGCGGTGCACAGTGGGTGCCCAGTGGTGCCCAGAAGGTGCGCAGCGTGTCCAGAATGTGCACAGCGGTGCCCAGGAGGAGCGCAGTGACGTGGTCATTAGTTGACCTGTGCAATTTAAAACCCTATCGTGTAGCTTTAGTAAGTAGGGATAATTCTAACCGGGGACACTAGGGAATGATTTATATTCTGCAAAACAAATCGTTAGTACTTTCAAAAGAATACAAGTATAAACATATACACAAATTATTATGGGGGATTTAAAGATGGTTCGAAACATATAAAGAAAATAAAGACACTTATTTACAAAACATGGTCAATCAATACTCAAGCATAAAACAACATAGCACCGTGAAGAAAAACATGTCACAAATTTCACAAGTTTAAGAGGTCATATTTACGTTTTCACAACTTGTAATTAATTCCAACTATTTAGACTTCTCATGTAAACTTAGTGCCTACAATCGCCTGACACTAAGTTTGTATATGTGTCATCCTGTTCAATGCCTACAATCACCTGACATTGAGACAGAATACACTGATCGAACGAGAGTCATTGGAAACATGGTCCTAGGTATGGCGTCACTCATCCTATTCATCATGCAAATCTCTCACCCTACCACCCTTGGTAGTGACTAAGAATCAAGACCTACAATCGTCTGATCTTAACCCTTAGACACTACGGCATATGAAACTCCCCCCTAATAGCTAACTTGTCTAGATTCAAGCTAACCTAGAGTTCGATTACGTGCTCAGGTGAGGATTAATCAATTCAAGTTATTAATTACGTAAACACAAACAACTTAATCTAAGTCGTCATCCTAACATGCAGTTCTACACGTTACAATTATAAACACAATCACATGAAAATCACAAAGAAGAACATGAAAACATGCTTATAACGTAAAACCGAAAACCAAAAACCAAAACAAACATATATATAAATAACCATCATCCATACAGTAGATACACACATAAACCTTGAATGTATTCATACCCAAACCTACCCTAAGAGTCGGCAAGGATTGAAGAAGGGAGTGGTGACGGCAAAGCTATGCAATCGGCAGCAAGGATGCAGTCGACAACAAGGGGTTGGCGGCGGCGGCAAGGCTATGGTATTCTTGTGTATGGAGGGTTTTTAAGTAGAGCTAGGCTATTCTAAGGCTTAGAGCAATTGAGAGACACGAAATTTGATGTACATAGGTCCTATTTATACAGAAATTTTAAGGGAAAACCCTAGAGAAACTTGGCAGCTTCAAGGAGACACCATCTTTGTTGGGCTTGGTTTCCTCCTTTCATCTTTGGACAAAGATTTCGACTTGGACCTTGGATTTCTGATTTCTTGGACTCCTCTACATGTTATTGGATCCATGTAGGCCTTATACACAAGTTCTTGGATTCATAGGCAGCGAAAATCCATGCAAGAACTCGTCAAGGACAGACTGGCAGAAACTGCCCAGTTTTGCAGCTTGACCTCCGTCCATTGTTTTGATCATAACTCCTTCATCTGAACTCCAAATGCTACGATTCAAGAAGATCTGAAAACTAGACACATACAGCTTTCCAATGATATATGGCTCGCCCTCAGATTCCTCCTGAATCTTTAGATATGATTTTCCGAAGTTGATGTAGGGTTTCTGAAAATTTCTGCTTGCGGGAGAGATTTCACTCGCGGGAGAGATTTCACTCGCGAGTGAGACTGACCTCCGGCCATTGTTTCCGGCATAACTCCTCCCTCAGAACTTGGATTGCTGCGATTCCAAAAGATTTAGAAACTAGACATCCACAGCTTTCCATCCATATATGGCACGTTCCCTGGTTCCACCTGGATCGTCCTAAGGAGATCTTTGAAGTTAAGTTATGGTTTCTGGAAATTTCTGCTCGGATCAAAATCTTATGTTTCGGAGTTTCTTCTTTTCCATGGCTTCTTTTGTTGTCCTCCGTGAATCCAATCTTCATGATTCTTGTTCTCATATGCTCATTTACATGTCATCTACACATTAAACCAAATTCCTCAAAAAATGACAATGTAAAGGTACGGTGAATCATAAGAGAAATAACCAAGTCTTATCCAAAATCGGTTTAACAACACTTAAGCACAAATTTCTGTATAAAGACACATATTAACCATTACTCTAAAGAAAAACCCTTTTGACTCAATATAAGTAAAAACAACATCACTAAGGAATAAACAAGGTACAAATGAGGGTAAAAACATATTAAAAACATAGCGTAAAACGCACTTATCACGCAGCGGTACCCTGAAGGTGCGCGGCGGTGCGCTGTGGTGCCCAGTGGTGCGCAGCGGTGCACGCGGCAGTGCACAGGCGTGCGGGCGACATAATTTTTTTTTTTTTTTTTCGGTGGCCTACTTGCTCTTTTTGGGGTTTAGAGCTAAGTGCATGATAACGTGTTGTAGAATCATATTGAGGGAATGAATTCTCCTTATCTTATTGATAGAATGAAGCCCCTTTATATAGTGACATATATGAGCCTCTTGGGCTATTACATGGGCTATTACATGGATATGTGTAAAAATCTATTACAACATGGATTACTACATAAAGCCCGTATACAAAGCATGGACCAAGACACACACACATATATCAAATATCCTAGAATAAAACATATATTTTAAAAATAATATGGTGGGAGAGGTTCTATTAAGGATCTTCTTGTAAAGGACTAGTTGATGACTTTTTCGTTTCACCTTATTTTCGATCGTATATTCAAATCTCGACCGTCTAGTTTGTAGATATATATGAGTATATCATCTCTACAAATTTTCATACAAATTGAAAAATCGAGAAGACATTCATAAATGTGATTCGCAGATTATAAAATTGAACAGTTCATGTTTGACATATTTAGACCATCCATTGTTTTGATATATTTTGATGACTTAATGATAACTAATTTGATTGAAAATTTATAAAAGTGATCTACTCATATAATTTAAACGGTTATGATAAAAAATTATAATTAAAAATAGATATAATAAACCATTAAAAAAAGTCATAAACTAGGGGTGGGCATCCGAAACCGATCCCGAAGGCTCGTCCCGATTCCGTCTTGAAAATTCACGGGACGAGACGAGACTTCATTTCAAAAATTAAAGTCCCGACCCGGCCCGTCCAGTTTTAGAAAAACGGGATCGGGATCGGGACTTGTTGAATAGAGCCCGTTAAGACCCGGCCCGTCCCGAATTAAAAAAATCATAATTATATGGGTGTCCAAATCAAATCTTGGGTATTTTGATTCAAAGGTTGTTTGTGTTTTCAGATGTTTTAGTGCTCTAGGATTGTTGTTTTTCTGTTTCGAAACTTTAGAACTCCATTCTTGCTCCAAAAAGTCGAATTAAAGCTTCCAATTTCGAGTTTCAAACTTACTGGAAATTTTCAGAAAAAATTGCAGAAAACTGATTTTTCTTGCCAACTTTGGGACATCATATCTTTCTGCTCAGACCTTTGTTTTGAAATCCGAAAGTATTTTTGGAAAACTCATATATATATATATATATCCATCTTTAAGCATTCAAAATTTCATAGGATTTGGATAACATTTGGTTTGTCAAATTGCTATGGTTTTGTATTATAATTATTTGTTCAAGGCTCATTCGGGATCACATATAAAAACGCTAATCTCGTATCGTCCCGTCCCTTTTCAAAATTTCGGGTTTGAATTCGGGATCAACCTAAACCCGGCCCGTCCCGACCCATGCCCACCCCTATCATTAACTAATAAAAGGTCATCCACACATCCCTCTCCTATGTTAACATTAGTTGACCACTATTTACTTTTTCCCTAAAACGACGCCGTCCCGATGAGGTGAACACTTCATCATCCTGCCCTGCAGGTTCTGGAATTTTGAACAATAGAATGTTCTCTCCAAATCTGTGGGTTCTTGCTCGTCCTACATAACACCCTACAACCCCACCTCTCTGCTCTTCTCCCACCCCAATTCGGAGCAATGGCGACGCCGCCGCCGAACATGGACGGTGGTCCGCCGCAAGCCGTAGCGCAGCCGCCGGGGACGGACATGACCGGAATATGCTTCAAGGACCAGCTCTGGCTCAGCTCTTATCCTCTCGATGGAAACCTGGTCTTTGATTACTTCGCCATTTCGCCTTTCTACGACTGGACCTGCAACAATGAACAGCTCCGTCAGCGCGCAATTCACCCTCTTGATATCTCTCACCTCTCGTGTGTACTCTCCCTCTCACTTTTCCACTTCAAGTTTTCTTCTTTTTTATTTTCGATTGAATTTTGGTTTAGGGTTTCTGAATTGTGAATTGTGTGTTAAGTGATTTGAAGGTACATTGTGCTATATTGGTTGGTTATGTACTATTAAACCTTAGTGATGAGCAATTGGACTGGATGTTGATAATGATTGGGATGAAGCAGAGTTTTTGATGGTTTAGTTGTCATCTGTGTTACAGCAAAATGACGGGAATAGAGTACATGCTGGTAGACGTTAAGGAGCCGCACCTGTTTGTTATCCGTAAGCAAAAGAGGGACAGTCCGGAGAAAGTTACACCCATGATGACTTACTATGTGATGGATGGTTCCATATATCAGGCACCCCAGCTCTGCAATGTCTTTGCAGCTCGTGTTGTAAGTTCTCTAATTGGTTGAACGGTTCTAAACTTATTTGATTGAAAATTATGGCTTTGTTGCTGTAACAATAGAGGTTAATATCCGATTTATTCATGAATTTAAGACTGGCAGGAGTTTGCTCTTTGAATAGTTCTTTGAAATTTTTAAGGAGAAGTCTTTGCTCCATAATAACCTGTTGGCGCATGCTGTAGGACCGCGCTATCCATCATATACATAAGGCTTTCACCACTGCTTCTTCAAACTTGGAGAAGATCGGATATGGTATGTGATCCCTGCATTTGTTCTATTTCTTCATTGTATGATATGATCTTGTAGCAAAATGTTAGTATGTCTGGCATTGGAAGGAATGGGGTAACTGAATTCAGTGTGCGGTGGCATTTGAGATGAAGATGAACATTAGCTTCTTTTATTTGCATACCGATGGATATGTGAAAATGATACATAATAAATTGATGGTTAATTGAATTTTCATATGCGATCTTTTGAGATAGCATTTATTTTTAGTGTATATAGACCAGTGTTTTCAAAGGCGAAGTGAGGCGGCGCTGGGGCGCGCCTTAGGGCGGAGCGACGGGAAAATGCCTCGCCGGATGTTTCGCCGCGACGCGGCTGGAAAGGCGACCGCCGGAGCGACGAGGCGGCGCGGGGCGAGACGAGGCGCGCTGCAGAATTTTTTTTTTTGGTTTTTCCGCGTCAAAACGACGTCGTTTTGGTTTTGTTTTTCTGTTTTTTTTTTCGCGACAAAACGACGCCGTTTTGTTTTTTTTCCAAAACGACGCCGTTTTGGTCGTCTCCTTCGATTAAACCCTGCGTCTCTTCTCTCTGCCTCCATCTCTTCTCTCTGCCTCCATCTGTTCGCTCTGTCTCGTCTCTTCTCTCTTCGATTAAACCCAAATCCGCCCTGTCCACTACCCAAATCCGCCACGATCCTATTCGAACTCGAGCTCGAGCTCTCCACCGCCACAGTTCCCCCACCGCCACCGTAAAAACCTGTTATTGCTGCCTCCTCTTATTCCCATCACCCCCACAACACCAACCGCCCCATCACTTCCTCCTCCGCCTCGAGCGCAACATCACTGCCTCCTCGGCCACATCACTCTCATCCCAACATCGCATCTGATCACCTCCTCCCAATCCGACCGCAATTGCAGCAACCTCCAGGTTTGTCTTCTCAATCCTCTCTTCTTAATTTTACTGTTAGATTAGTGCCTGTACTAGATTGAAGGTTCGGTTTAGACTGAAGGTTAGTGCCTGTACTAGATTGAAGGTTCGGTTTAGACTAGATTGAAGGTTCGGTTTAGACTATCGATAGGCCTGTTGCGCCAAATTGGACCAGATCGGTACTAGATTGGTACAACAGACACTAATCTAGTAATCTGCTTGTACTATCGAATCGATATGTTGCACCAAATTGGACCAGTGCTTAGTCTTTCCATTATGCAGATTAGTCTAAAAAGTTATTTGTTCTGAAAGTTACTGAATTCAGTGAGGTATTAAATTGCCTCAAATGTTGGAAAGGCGGTCGCCCCGTCGCCTCAAGGCTTTCGCCTCGCGGGGCTTCCACAATTCGCCTTCGCTTTCGCCTTTGAAAACATTGATATAGACTGGACAATGTTGGGTCGTCTTTTTGATTGGTTGGCATAATGGAGTTTCGAAGGAAATATGACTAGTTTTTGGTTTTTTAGAACTGCAGGCGGAGCTTTTAGTAAATAATTATCATGGATTTTCTGTCTTTTTTAATAAAATGTTTGGAAGGTGTTCTTGGAGAATTCTGTGTGTTTTGGAGGGAGGGGTACAACTGAGTCTTTGGTCTTTGATTGATGAAAATTGATTTATGTTGGTGCTCCATGAAAGCTAGTATGGGGTTGCATAAAAAATATGAACTAAATGCTTCAAGAAAACTAGCTTTTAGAAATCGGATATGCTGAATTCGAGTTTGAAAATGCAGCAGTTTTTTTTAAAGAAGCGCATGGTAAAATAGAGTAATGTTGTGTATCTATTGTTTCTTCAGCTCTTTAGTTTAGATTTATGTGTTGGATGGGGAGAAGGCTCTGTCATAGGGTTGGGGGTGATACCAATTGTGATCTGCATGTGAAGGCCCCATTGTTGCGTGCTTGAATTCTCGTATGAATTTATTAAAATCTATGGGAAATTGACTTAAGCCTCACTGATCATAACTGTTCAATCAGAATTGGAATAAAGGCGTCTGGTGACCATTATAGTTGTAAAGGGTCATTCTTAGCGGAGTGTTCACCTTGCTGGGATGGTTTCGTGATAGTGGGACAGGTTTAAGTTCAAATATTCATTGTAAAGGAATAGGGCTGAGTAGCACACAATAATCCAATCACCTTTGCTGTGCTACACGAATAACTTGGTTGTTATTTCTAAAACATGATAAACTTGATTCTAGGCATGTGTGCACGAGTCTTCTGCATGTCTTGCATAATTATAGGAGATTTTCTGTATGTGTTGTATCGTGACCTTTTTCTGTATGTTGGGTTGCTTTTTGGAACCAGTGACTTTGATGTTAATGGTTTTAACTCAGTTTGATATTTGTGATGCAGTTGATCCTGAAAATGAGACTGCAGCCCCTGAACCCAAGGCTAGCAAAGAGACAATTGACTTAAGGGAATTTAATCGAGTGAACCAAATACTTCAATCGTTACTGCACAAGGTAATTATGGAAGACCTAAAACAAGTGTTTTCTGTGCTGATATTGAGATAATGAAATGCATTAGTAAAGGATTCTGATTTTTTTGATTCTTGCATGGTCATGTGCAAGAATATAGTCTGAAACATTTATTAATTTCATCACACATGCATTACCAGGACTAACCGCTACTTATCACTCTGTTTATGCAGCTGCCACAAGCCCCACCCCCACCTGCATTCCCAGAAGGCTATGTTCCCGTCTCCACTGGAGAAGCAGAGAACGGCTCAGAAACTCAGCAAGCTGGAGAGCAACAACCTCCAGTGGATCCCATCATCGATCAAGGCCCAGCTAAAAGAATGAAGTTTTAGAATTAGAGGTGGTTACCAAGTTTACATCATGTTAAGAGTACCAAATGGTCCAGGAGAAATAGATTTCAGCATATTTGAGAAACAAAGGTATATTCCTAGATTTGTGCTTTTGACCTTTGGTTAGCAAATCGTACACAGTGGAACTTAGACATAATTGGAAGTTATAAATCTAGTGCTTGTAATCTTGTAGTCTGATTACTCATGCATCACAGGAAATGATTTCCCTTAGTATTAGAAAGCTTCTGATTTAAACATTTCTTCATGTCATTTGCGAAGAAACAGTTATAATCATTTGGCCTAATATCAATTTCAATTTCTATGGTAGCTGGCACTGAGCAGTGTCGTTTGTGAATCTTTGTTTATTGTTCTTCTGTTTACTTTAATAAGTGGTTGGTTCTAGAATAAATCTCAACGCTAGGTCTAGGAACATAATTTGGACTAAATCTAAATGACTTGTCTTCTTTTTAAACGTCTTTAAACAAAGATGATATTGTTGAACAGTTATAGGGTGAAAAGGAATGCGTGCCAACCATGAAAACATGAAGGAAAGGCACCCTTCCTGTGGACTGAAAATTTATATTATCCAACCTTGAATGAAAACATGAAGGAAAGGCCCCCTTCCTGTGGACTGAAAATTTATATTATCCAACCTTGAATTTGTTCTATGATGCAAGCATTTGATGCCAGCTTTGTTTTGCCAGACTTGTGAAGTTGAGTCTCCTAAGAATGGGCATATGGGGGATCCTGTGTTTATTTTTTCCCGCGACCCTGTGTCCCGTCTAAGGGAAATTCCAAATGGGGAATACCCCGTCTCAATCCCGCGGTCCGCTGACAGAATATTATCTTATTTTTTTGTAATGTAATTATTTGAAATCAGTTTTTTTTTAAAACAACATTTTTTTGAAATAAGGACTAGGCCCCTTCCTATGCAGGTGTCTCCATATTATTAATAGAATCAAAGTACAATGAGAGGGGACATAGTACCTAAACTTCACGAATTATTATGTTGATCTTCGAAAAAAATATCCTGGATAATCACAAGATTTTTCTCAAACCAAGTCTCATTGAGACCGCTCAAACTAGCAAGGTGTGTTAGCCTAGCTTGTCTATAAATATGCTTGAATTGGATGAAAGAAAAGGACGGAGCGTACATCTTACAATCATCTACAATCCTGCCTACCTCTGATAAGTCATATCATCCCTCTTAAGGGCATTAACAAGCACAGAACAATCCATCACGACCTTAACCTCATCCCATCTTTGATGAACAGCCAGTAGCAGCCCTGCTCGAAGCGCTTCAGCTTCAGCATGCTCCACCGATTGCACAGGGGATCGATCGGGCTACAGCCGCCCTGCACTCCCTGGTTTCATCACGCACAATGACACCCACACCACCACTTCTTGGTTCCTATCTGAAACTCCCATCCACATTTACCTTCAGCCTTCCACTTGGGGGACGCATCCATTTCGTTTCAGGTCTCTTCTTCACCAAGCCAACCTGCACGTGATGCTTCTTGTACTCTTCCACCATAACCACCTTCATGTTCAGTTCAACAGGGTTATAAAAGCCCTCCCTCCAAATTAGGCTATTTCGAGCACAACAAAAATCCAAATAGATACTAGAAATAGTTCTAGTATCTATTTGGATTTTTGGTGTGCTCTAGTTCTAGTTTGTCACCTTGAAGCCCTCGGCTCATATCCCAGAACCAGCCATACACCGATGTCGCTGGGTGATCTGTGGGTTTGATCTTGAGAGGACCACTTCGCCACAGAAGGATCACTGTCTCACACTCCTTAAAAACGTGGAAGTCATCTTCCTTGTTTAAATTGCAAAAAGGGCAACGATCATCAAGGAGATCCACCTTCTTCCTTTCTAGAGCTGCTCTTGTAAGTAGACTATCCCTCTCCATGCATTCATTCAAATATAGGGGGAGGGGACTTTTGCATTTTAAATCTTCTTAAAACTCATTCTATTTCCAGTTACACCTACCGACGTAGAAACCCTCTCCTCCATTGAATCTGTTCTTCTAGCAATATGATATCCAGTCTTGACACTGTATATACCCTTCTTGTCAAAGTGCCACACTAATCGATCCTCACCATCCACCATGCTAAGGGGAATATTAGCAATAGTCTTCACTTCACTGTCCATAAACATCTCACTTAGCATAAGCATATTCCATTTACCCTCCTCATGCATAATTAGGTCACAGACCCTATAAACCTTTGTGCCTTCCATTGGGGGGAGTAGGGTTTGAAACTGTAAGGCAAGGGGATCCATGGGTCATCCCAAACTGATATGCTTTCACCATTCTCTATCGGAAACCGAATACCCTTCTTTAGCATCTCCCTTCCTTTCAGAATGCTCCGCCATGTATAAGAACATCCTTGCTTTGGCTTTACTTTTAAAACCCCTCATTTGCGTAATACTTTGGTTTAAGAACCCTTGCTAGCAAAGAGCCAGATTCTCTTATCAGCTTCCACCCCTGCTTAGCCAAAAGAGCAGTATTGAACAGCCTCATATCCCTAATCCCTAACCCTTCTCCTTAGACTACACAATTTCTTCCAGCTCAGCCAATGTATTTTCCTATCCTCCCCCTTATCACCCCACCAAAATCTCGCCATTATACTGTGCATTTCATCATATAAGTGTTTTGGAACCTCAAAACAACTCATTATATATGTCAAGATAGATTGAACCACCGTCTTTATCAAGATCTCCTTCCCTGAATTACTGAGGGTTTTATCTCTTCAGCCTTGAGTCCTCGTTCACACCCTTTCACAAAGAAACCTGAACGCCTCCGACTTGGAATAGCTAAGCTCTGTTGGCATACCAAGATACCTGTGATGCTTTGCTACCCTCCTGACCCCCAATTCACTTGCTAACATCCTCTGTTTCCACTTGGGCACATTCTTGCTGAAAGCTATCTCACTCTTTTCATAACTTACTAGCTGGCTTGACAACTCCTCATACCTTTGTAAGATCTGTTTGATCGTCCAACAGTCCTCCTCCTCCGCTTTAAAAAATATGAAAGAATCATCTGTGAAAAATAGATGACTGATCGATGGAACTCTCTTGCAGACCTTCACCCCCTGAACTGCCCCCAACTCTTTTGCCTCTAACAATTGCCTAGACAGAAACTCCGCACATATGACAAAGAGATATGGAGAGATCACATCACATTGTTGATGTCCACGTGAAGGAGTGATCTTCCCAATCGATTCACCATTTATGAGGAAGGAGTATGAGATCGTCTTGACACACATGAGGATCCAATGAATCCAACCCTTGCAGAACCCCATCTTTCTCATCATTGCTTCCAAAAAACCTCATTCCACTATATTATATGCTTTAGACATATCCAATTTTAGTGCCCCATACCCAACTCTCCCTCTCCTTCGCTTCTTTAGACAGTGTGATATCTCATAAGCCAATAATAAGTTATCTGATATTAACCGCCTGAGAACAAAGTACTCTAAAACAGGGATGATACTCATCAACAGTGGCTTCAGCCTATTTACTCACAACTTCAACCCTATTTTGTATAGGGCAAAGACGGATGGACCGAAGTTGAGTAACATGCTCAGGTTTTTTCACCTTAGGTAACAAGGTCACCTAAGTGCCATTAACCTCCCTTTATAAATCTTACGAATCCAGGAAGCACCTCACTGCATCCACCACATCCACCCCCACAATATCCCAGAATTTTTGGTAAAACACCGGTGAGAATCCATCCGCCCCAGCACTTGTGATGGATGCATCTACTTCAGTGCCTCAAAGACTTCCTTCATTGTAATTTCCCCTAATAACCTTCTGTTCATCTCATCATCTATCATGGCCGGAATGACATGCAAGTCCTCCATATCGACCTGAGGTCTCGAGGAGGTGAAAAGCTTATGGTAATAATTAACCACAATGTTCCCTATTTCCTGTTCTTCGGTGCACCCACGTCCCTCCTCATCATGCAGCCCATGCAGTGTGTTTTTCTAACCACATTTTTTTAAATCAAGGTTAATTTCTTCTCTTGTTTTCAACAAAAAAGAGAGATTGTTTTCTTCCTTCAATTTTTGAAAAAATATAAAATATATTCCAAATTGGTTATGGTGTGATGATTATTCATTGAAAACATGATTAAGAAGAAAGTTAATGTTACATTAAAGCCCTTCTAAATATTAAAAAGCAACTAGCTCTTCTTCTAATGTCAATCATAAAGAGTGGTGTTATCCTTCTTAAGCTCGAAAATATCAAAATCATCATCAAATGTGCAATCACTCTTTGACTTGATTCCAGCAGCTGAAAAATAGGAACTTAAATTAACACACACATGCTGCTGAATAATGATAAATGATCATTTAATACAACATGAAACATAACCAAATTTAATATAGAACGAATCAGAACCATTTTTAATCATCAACGCGTGAAAGCTCATACATGATGCAGTAGCAGAACACGTAGATGTCAACTCCCATGAAAGAACAATTTGCATCACATTTAAGGGATTTCATATTCAATGAAATAAAAACAAAAAGCTTTGTATACCTTTCATTTCACCCCACATCCAATCTCGAGGACACATAAGAGCCTCCAAAGTGTCTGCATGTAGACGACACCGATGTGAGCTCACAACTCTGTCACTAGTGCTAAAGGCTGACTCTGATGCAACAATGGACACCGGAGTAGCTATTACATCTCTTGCCATGGCTTGCAAGGTGGGATACACTACCAGAATAAGTATCATAGCCGACGAAAAAAAAATTAACAGGCCGACGAAAAAAACTTTCGTCGCCTAAGTGAACTTTTCGTCAGCTAAATTGGACTTTTAGCCGACGAAATGTTGTGTCGTCGGCTAAAATAGTTTTTTTCGTCGGCTATAGTTCACAGACTATAGCCGACGAAATTTTAAAACTTTGGCCGACGATATATATAATTTCGTCGGCTAAAATTCTTTATATTTCCAGATCTAGACAGTAGCTGATTTGAAAGAAAAAACGGGAGAAAAAGTTTTGGGGTTGGCGAAATTGTTGGGTGTTGTCGAAATCTGTCCGAAATTAGTTTGTGGCGCTATATATAGGTACGTATATGTATATATCTTGTTTTTGAGTTGATTTAAGAGTTTTATTTTCGTTATGCACATTGATTTTGAGTTTTAATTAGAGTTAATTATATTGTGTTTTGAGTGTGATTGAGTTGATCGATTTGGGTTTGATAATATATATGAAGTTGTTGTTATATATATATATATATTAATTTGATTATATTAATTAGTAATTATTATATATATGCATGTATATATATATTAATTGTACGTTAACTGCAGATATAATATAAATTGAATGATTCGTAAATTTAATTAATTAGCGTTTATACATATATATTATGTTATTTTCTCAGGATATGGATAAGAGTTGGATTTCGCTTCCAAAATGGGACAAAAGATATGCTAAAGGAGTTGTTAGTTTTATTGAATATGTGATCAATAATGCTAAAGGGAATACAATTTTCTATTGTCCGTGCACTAAATGTCAGTGTCGCAGCGATATGTATCAATTTCCAATTGACAAGGTTTGGCAGCACCTTAAAAGTAATGGGTTTTGGGAGAAGTACACATGTTGGATATATCACGGTGAAACATCATCAAGGGGTCCGCATGATCATGGGCAATTTTCTGAGACGGGCAGTACATCCAACGATCCAACAACGGCCTTCATCAACGATATGTTTTCTTATGAGAGGGGTGTATGCTTTGAAGGACCGTATATGTCTGACCCGGTGCAGCCCTTCCCTAGAGTTGTCAACACTGCTGGTATTGACAGGTACAACAAACTACTTGCTTTCCAACAGACCCATGTGTACCCCGGTTGTCAGAAAACGGTTCTTGAAAGTGTGATGGACGTTATGAAGATTAAAGTTGAGACAAAATCGAGTGTGAAGGCTGTTGATGAGTATCTACAGTACACTGCTTCGATGCTGCCCCACGGTCATCGTCTTCCTACCACTCATCATAAGGTCCGATGTATACTGAAAGATCTTGGGCTTTCCTACATCAAGATCCATGCATGCAGATATGATTGTGTTCTCTTCTGGGGTAAAGATCCAGAAGGGAATGACCTTGGTGACCTTGACACATGTCCAGTATGTCAGAGTGACAGGTATAAGTTGACTCCTGCAGGCAATAGGAAACCTATGAAGGTACTTCGGTATTTCCCGTTGAGGGATAGGCTGGAACGGTTGTACATGTCATCACATACGGCCAAATCTATGAGATGGCACGCTGATAGGGAATTGCAAGGCGAAGATACCCTTATACACCCTGCTGACGGGGAGGCCTGGAAGCATATAGACAGGGAGTTTCCTCATTTTGCGTCTGAGGTCCGAAATGTGAGGCTCGGGCTCTCATCCGACGGGTTCAATCCTTTTGGCAACATGAGTCTTCAATACAGTGTATGGCCGGTGATTTTGGTACCATACAATCTTCCTCCATGGATGTGCATGAAGAAGGAATACAATATGTTGAGTTTGTTGATTCCGGGACCCGGTTATCCAGGGAAGTGTCTCGATGTATATTTGAGACCCTTGATTGAAGAGCTTAAGTTTTTTTGGGACGTTGGTCATCCCACTTATGATAAGTTCATGCACGAGATGTTCCAGATGCATGCTATGGTTGTTGGTACCATTAGTGATTTTCCTGCTCGTGGGATGTTGTCGGGCAACGTTGTTAGGGGATACAAGGCTTGTCCAGAGTGCCTAAGCGATGAGGGGAGCAGTAGTCATTGCAACAAGATATGTAGATTGGGTCACCGTACTCTCCTTCCGTATGATCACGAATGGCGGTTCGATGACAAGGCATTTGATGAGACTGTAGAACTTGGTGTGCCTCCTAGAAGATGGACAGGGGAAGAAATTTTAGCAGTGCTTAATGAGTATGATTTTGGGCAGCTCAGCAATCATCCCAATATAGTGGCGGCAATACCTGACAGACCCGACAGGTATAAATTTTGGACACATAAGAGCATATTCTGGGAACTCCCATACTGGAGTAAGTTGTTGATCAGGCACTACCTAGATGTGATGCACATAGAAAAGAATGTGTGTGACAGTGTGGTGGGAACCGTGCTGAACTTGGAGGGAAAAACAAAAGACGGTCTGAAGGCCCGCATTGATCTTAATAAAATGGAGATACGAAGACATTTGTGGTTGAAAGAAGGAAAGAAAAAAACGCCTCAAGCTCCGTACACCGTGAAGCCTGAACAGAAGAACGTAATTTTCAGGTGGTTGAGTTCTGTGAAGTATCCTTCAGGCTACGCAGGAAATATAGCCCGGTGTGTAAACGTTCGGGACAATAAAATGTACGGGTTAAAGAGTCATGACTGTCATATTCTGCTACAACGTCTCTTCCCTATTTTCATTCGACCCTTCCTTCCCCGTCAGGTGGTGGAGCCGTTAGTAGCGTTGTCAAGATTCTTCCAGAAGTTATGCACAAGGGAAGTGACAAAATCTGATCTCCGGGAAATGCAACAGGACATTATTTATATCATGTGTAAATTTGAGAGAATATTTCCTCCAAATTTTTTTGACATCATGCCGCACCTGATGATTCATCTTACCGAGCAATTGTTGCTTACCGGTCCAGTACACTATACTTGGATGTATCCTATGGAAAGGTATGTTTTTTACACCTAATGTTTTTATTGTACAGGTTCATTGTATAATCGTAACATATGACAACAAATTTATTTATTTACAGACAACTTGGAGACTACAAAGCTTATGTGGCTAACAAATCCGCGCCTGAAGGATGTATAGCAGAAGCATATATTGCGCACGAGTGCGTCACCTACATGAAGTTGTATCTAGGAGCATTGAAGGAAACTCCACAAACCATACCGGTTGATGAACCGCAGTTTAACCTTTCCATAGTCTCAAATGATGTTGAAGTTTATGGAATTTTACCAGAGTCCTACAAGTTGCAACCCCATGAGCTCGTCATAGCCCATTGGTGGGTATTGATTAACTGTCAAGAAGTTGAATACTGGAAAGACATCCATCTACACTGTCCAGACATTCAAGGTGATCTCGACTACCACAACAAGGAGTTCGCGAACTATTTTGGCGATTGGGTATGTAATTCTTTAATTCTGTATGTTGCAAGTCTCCTTGATTGCATAATTATTCATATTTATAATACATTGAATCTTTGGTTGCAGATGAACCATATTCAATTTGATGGTCACCCAAATTGGTCTCACGAACTAAGACTTCTAGCTATGAAGCCGATAATGTCAAGAGTTTACCCGATGTGCAAGGTCAATGGCGTGCAATTTATATGTGAAATGAGAGACAACAGACGAAGAACACAGAATTCTGGGGTTATGGCGCATGGTGGCCGGAATGGAGTTGATTATTATGGTGTTCTTGATTCAGTGGTGGAACTCGTTTATGGGCAAGGCATGATCGTGCACCTGTTCAAGTGTAGATGGTTTGATACTAGAAGCTCGCAGAGCATGAAGATTGATCAGTACGGGATTTTATCGGTGAACACTGGTACAAGCTGTTACGAAGATGACCCGTTTGTTTTTGCGACATCGGTGAAACAAGTGTTTTATCTTGATGACCTTGTTAAGGGTGACGCGTGGAAAGTAGTCAATGTTGTGCACCCTCGAAACATTTACCGGGCGACTACACTTGGAGAGGCCGAAGACGAGGAAGAAAATGTTGCGTATCAAGAACACAGTGCAATAGGTATTCCTGACTCCTCTACAATTCGCCTTAATAATTTTAAACTGGGTCGTTCGGTTCGAATTCGTGATTTAGACGCTCGCCTTATTGATGTGGATCCAAATCAAGAAACAGACGACGACTCTTGTGATGTAGAAATGCATAGATTACCGGAAATTATTTCTGACACCGAAGAAGACTCATCGGATGATTCTGATTACGAGCCTTCTTAGTTATTTGAATTTGTAATACAATTTGATGTGTTTTATATGGTACAAGCTCTACAATTCATAATGTATCTTAATGTTGGTTATATATGCTGGAAATTGTTATGGGTACGGTTAAACCAACTGTTTTTTTTATCTATTTGACAGTTTTAGCCGACGAAACATATTGTATTTCGTCGGCTAAAAGTATGTTAGCCGACGAATAACCTAATATTTCGTCGGCTAAACCCTAACCCCTAAACCCTAAAGTATAGCCGACGAATACCCTAATATTTCGTCGGCTAAAGTTAAATGAATAAAATAATAACTTATACCGCTAGTTGCGTCTCCTTGATATGAAACTATTTGTAGTTGAAGGTCCGGACAGAATACGTAATTTAGGTGGCCAAATCACCGTTTGTTTGTGTTTAGGGGTTTGACCAACGAGATTGACCGTGCGGATCGAGCCCTTACGTGTGTCCGATGATGCTGAAATTTTACCCTCACACATGTTTCAACATAATGATGATATCTGACGGTCAGTTTTTCGTTTCACAAGATGGATTGTCACAATCAAAATATGCCTACTAATGTTGTATAACTAATTTACTAAGTGTTAAGTAAATGTTCCGTTTTAAAAACAAACTATACGTAGATGCTTCAAACAAAAAAAAGTCGTGAGATAAGATATGACCGGAACGATGAAATATGTCTACGGTTGAAATTTCACGTAATTCCGATAAGTTTCGGTGACAATACTTGCGGTCATTGCATTTTTTCTATTCGTTCGCCATAGAGGACGCCCTATCTCCGACTGTTATTTTTCTTATAAATTTTATACCGCTAGTTGCGTCTCCTCGATATGAAACTATTTGTAGTTGAAGGTCCGGACAGAATACGTAATTTAGGTGGCCAAATCACCGTTTGTTTGTGTTTAGGGGTTTGACCAACGGGATTGACCGTGCGGATCGAGCCCTTACGTGTGTCCGATGATGCTGAAATTTTACCCTCACACATGTTTCAACATAATGATGATATCTGACGGTCGGTTTTTCGTTTCACTAGATAAAACATATAAATTGTGCATGTACTTACTAAATAATTATAAAATATACTTTAGCCGACGAAATTACTAACATTCGTAGTAATTTCGTCGGGTAAAAGTGGGACTATAGCCGACGAAATTTTTTTAGTAATTTCGTCGGCTATAGTTGGACTTTAGTCGACGAAATTAGGGTTTTGTCGTCGGCTAAAGTCCAACTATAGCTGACGAATTATTTATTTCGTCGGCTAAAGTGGGACTATAGCCGACGAATTTTTTATTTCGTCGGCTATAGTTCTTACTATATATTCGAACCCAGCGAGACAGAACCCCACTTCTCCACTCCGCCGGCGAATTTCTCCCTCTCCTCTCGATTTTCTTTCACCATTTTCGACGGTTTCCGGCCTCCACTCCGCCTCCCTCATCTCCCAAACCAATTAGGTATGCAATTTCATGTTTATATTGTATTATAGAACAAATTTCATTTGTTTTTTCAATATATTGCATTATATTGAATTGTGTTGAATTATATTGTGATAATGTTGAATTGTATTATGTTGTGATAATTGGGTGTATTTACTGAATTTGGGTGTATATTTGGGTGTATTTGGGTGAATTTGGGTGTACTTGGGTGTATTTAGGTGTATTTGGGTGTATTTACTGAATTTGGGTGTATATTTGGCTGTATTTGGGTTTATTTAGGTGTATTTGGGTGTATTTACTGAATTTGGGTGTATATTTGGGTGAATTTGGGTGTATTTAGGTGTATTTGGGTGTATTTGGTGATTTTTAATATATTTGGAAATTGAGTGTATTAAGTAAATTGGAAATTTTTAATATGGTTGGGTATATTAAAATATTGAATGGTATATTTAATATATTTGCGTATATTACAATATTAATTGGTATATAAAAATAAATTTTTGTTAATGTTGTTCATTTTTTATAATTTTATACATTTAACAAAATATTAATTATATTATTTAGGATGAAAGGATTATTCAGCAAATCAAAGAGTTCGAAGGGCCAAAGGGGTGAATCGTCAGAGGGAACGTCTAGCAACCCTCGAGGTTCGTTTCAGGGCCCAATGACGGTCGTCTCTTCTGGAGCCGACACATTCCTCCAGGCAGCCAGATGCCCCTCCCGCCTCCAGGCCGCCTAGCGCCCCTCGCTCCTCCGGCCAGCCGGACGCCCCTCGCTCCTCCAGGCAGCCTAGCGCCCCTCGCTCCTCCGGCCAGCAGGACGCCCCTCGCTCCTCCAGGCAGCCTAGCGTACCGTGCTCCTCCAGGCAGCCCAGCGTCCCTCACTCCTCGAGGCAGCTGTGGCCTCCGACTCAGGCGGAGGTGTCTGCACCACGTATGCCTGAGATACATAGGGCACCGGCACCGGGCCCTAGTGCATCGGAGGGTGGGTCTTCCGGGGTACAGATGTCGCCGCCTCTTCTCTTCCTTCCGCGCTTCATACCGGCAATACCTGCAGTCGATGACTCAGGGGCGCCGATTTATCCACTACCCCCGCAGGTGACCCCATCAGCGGTGTATCTGTTCGTACCGTTTGCTACAGAGTTAATTTCTGCGAGGGTATCATCGTCGGCGACAGAGTCGGAGTCCATCACATCCGCCCCAACGCCCTCAGGTAATGATTATATAAGTAATTTGTTATGTTATAATGTTATAATAAAATTAATTTACTAATCATCAATTTATGATAGGCACCGTCGGAGCCAAGCCGACAAGGAAGAAGAGAGGTCCGGTCACGAGGAAAGCTCTCGAGAAGAGAGTGAGTACATCGGGAAGGATCGTCATTGATACTGACGAGGATGGGAACGTAGTATCGGGCGGCAAGACGAGGATGTACTCTGGCCGCGTGAGAGCGCTTATTAGGGATAGAGTCCCTATGTTGTGGTCAGACTGGGGCGAGGTCCCACAGGAGGTTAAGGACATGGTCCACAACGTCATGTCGGTAAGTATAACAAAATTCATATTTAACATTATTTATTACATTGTAGATTTATGAACGTCTAAACTAATAAATGTTTAAATGCAGGTGTGGTTTGACGTTCCCGAGTACCTGAGGAACACCTGGGCGGACGTTGTGCACGGGGGAAGGTACGTTGCAAAGTTAAGGACAAAAAAAAACTATGTATAATTTATAATATTTATATTTTTTTTGGCGTATTACAGGTACAAGGAGTGGAAGAACGAGTTACGGACCCACTAGACTACGCATGGGAACGAACGTTCCGGCACCCCCCTTGAGTTCCAGTTCAGGGAGTACGTGTGGCGTTGGCTTCTGATATCGGAATTCAACAACCCACATAAACAGGTAATTAAAAATAATTATTTATTATATTGAATTATATTTAATACGTTTTAAAATATTTTACTAATTTGATTCCTTTGTAGGCCGTTTCCCGGGTGAACGCTCAAAACCGGCAACGCAACATGAGGAACCATCATGCCGGTTCTAGACCGTTCGCATCGTTGATGGAGGAGGCGGCCAGGGAACATCCAGAGGTCAACCGGTACGTCTATACGTACGAGAAGGCATATCCTGACGCCCAGGAGGATATTGTAAGTCGTTTTACGTTTTAAAATTTAGTAAATTATATGTATATATATATTTTAAAATGTTAATTAATTTTTTTCCTATCAAATTAGGCGAGGGTGAGGCAGGCTAGTGACGAGGTGATGGCTGCTATAGTCAGGGAGACATGGCCTGACACGCAAGAGGAAGACATGTCCGAAGCCATGTCCCGGATCGACAGTTCGGATCTCAGCGTTGGGGCCAGGATCATGGGCACAGCCTTCCCACCGCGAGGAAATAACTTCTACTGTCGGGGTCTGGGAAAGAAGGGCGAGGGGGTACTGAAAACCACTCCTGGGTTTCAGAAAAAAGGAGCCTCGACCAGCAGCAGAACGACTCTGCTTAAGGCGGAAGTTCAGATGTTACGGGAACAGCAAGCCGCCCAAGCAGCATATACTGCCGAGAGAGAGGCCGCTCAAGCAGCATATACTGCCGCTCTACAGGAGTACAATGTGGCAGTTTATGCCGCCCAGCAGACACAGCAGCAGCAGATGTTCCAGTACATGCAAGATTTGATGGCTGCACAGCAACAGGGACTTCCGCTTCCGCCCATGCCCACGCCTATTGTCTTACCTCAGCCGCCGCAACCTCCCCAACCTCCCCAACAACCTCATCCTGGAGCAGATATTGATTTAGACGATATCGACTTCATTTAGTTTTTTAAGTTTATGAACAATTATTTATTTAGTTTTTTAGGTTTATGAACAAATATTAATTTACTTTTTAGGTTTATGAACAATTTATGAATTGAAAATTTAATGCAAAATGTTTATGTTACTTTAGATAGTGTGTTGTTGTTGGTTATGAAATTGTTTCTGTAATTTGCAGCTTGCTTGGATGGTAATGTATAAATTTTGTTTGGGTTTCTAGTATAAAAAATACTATAGCCGACGAAATTTACCATATTTCGTCGGCTATGCTAGTTTTTTTTTTTTTTTTTCCAACAACCTTTAGCTGACGAAATTTTCCATATATCGTCGGCTATAAGTATCATAGCCGACGAAATATTGTAAATTTCGTCGGCTTTTCTCTATTTAATTTTTAATTTTTAAAAACTTTAGCCGACGAAATATTAATATATCGTCGGCTAAGTGTTGGATTATAGCAGACGAATTTTTAATATTATTTCGTCGGCTAAGTGTTGGATTATAGCCGACGAATTTTTTATATGATTTCGTCGGCTAAGTTTTGGATTATAGCCGACGAATTTTTTATATTATTTCGTCGGCTAAGTGTTGGAGTATAGCCGACGACGGACTTTATTTCGTCGGCTATAAGTATAGCCGACGAATTATAGCCGACGACGTGTCGTCGGCTAAGGTTATAGCCGACGAAAATGGTGAACAGGCCGACGAACAAATTTCATCGGCTATGATGCTTATCCTGGTAGTGATACTTTGTTCCATTTACCTTCCACCAATCCAAAATATCAAACTCCTCAGCGCTTCTAGGTATCAGTTTCTCTAACAAGTAATCCTCTAACTCAGACGTCAAGCTATCCTTCTTTTTCTTGCTAGAGACATAGGTCAAATTATGCTAGAGTGTCATCCTCCAAATCAAAAGGTACTAAATATGGAGAGACAGAAGACTAAGATGACCTTTGACTGACTTGTAGACTAACTTGATAAATGCATATGAGTCTATTAACCAACTCCCTAATCCGCTCAACTTCTTCTGATGCATTATCTTCATAAATTAGAGGGAAATAATACTCAATCAACTCCATCTTGTACCTGGGATCCAATACAGTTGTAACAGCCATCATACGATGAATGGATTTCCAGTACTTGTCAAACTTCAATGACATTTGTTGCGCCTTCAACCTTACTTCATTATGTTCAGACTTCAACCAACCATTGATCACAATTTAAATATGGCACACATTTGGGAAGTAGAGGTTTGCAGTAGGATATTTGGTACTAGAAAACAATAAGGTGACCTTGAAGAACACATTTAACTTGTCAGAAATTACCTTGGCTAAGGCCCAATCGTCTTCAATCGGTATAGCCTTATACTCATGTTTCAAATGAGAGAAAACATCCTTATACAATGTTGCAGATTGTAGCATAAGGTGGGTGGAATTCCATCTAGTTTGGCAATCTAAAATCAACTTAGTTGGATTCTTGAAACCCATTGACTTTGCCATATCAGGAAACCCATTGTCCCTATGCTTCCCCCACCAACTATTATTTTTTTCACAATACTTGCAAGCACACTTACCGCCTCCTTGTACTGTAAAATGATGCCAAATGTTTGAAATTTGTCCCCTCCTCTTACTTTGTCCATCATTTTGGAGTGTCAAGTCTATCAAATGTTTGAAATTGGACAAAACCCAATTCAGCTCAAATCAAGGGAACAAAAAAAACTAATCACAAATTCAATAAAAGAATCATTGACATAGACCCAGAAAAAAAAACCCAGTTCCCCAAGCATCAAACTATATGCGAAGAACTCAAACACTGATTTCCAATCAACAAAAATAAACCCAGAAAAAAAAACTCAATTTCCCAAAATTACAAAACTAGAAACTAAATATTCCAGATAGCAAAGAATCCACCTCAGTTGATTCGTCAGTCGATCAAATTTCATGAATAGTTTCTTCAAGTTTCCCATGAGGCCATGATGGCTCCTTTCTCTCTGCATTTTCATTTTTGTTGCAAACTTGGAAGGTTGTTTTGTTTAGACGACATAAAATGTTGAGAAAATTTCAGTTTACCCCATAATCTTTTGTGTCAAAATCAGTTCAGTCCTGTAACTTTTTTTTAAATCAGTTTGCTCCTTTAACTTTGAGAAAATTTCATTTTACCCCCTAATCTTTTGTGCCAAAATCAGTTCTGACCTGTAACTTTTTTTAAAATCAGTTTGCTCCTTTAACTTTCGTAAATACATCAGTTGGTTTCAATTTTTTGAATTTCCTCGAATGTGACATCACCAAAGCTGACGAAAGACCTATAATTCAGCTTTAACCCCTCATTTTTAATGACATGTCTTATATTTTGTATAGATGATTAGAGCTAGTTTTTTATGCAGCTGAATCCAAAATATTGGTTTTTGTTAGTTGGATGTAAACACACTAATATGCATCTATTTGGTTGTTACTTTTGGTAATTATGAACATGATTGTATGCAGATTTTATGAAAAATTGATGGTTATTTTGTACAAATTGTGCGTTGTTATCATAGATTTTGTCAGAATTTTTCACATAATTTTTTTAGAGATTTTTGATGTTACAAACCTATTTTAGGGTCGATTTTGTTGTTAGGAGTAGAAGATGTAATTTTGCCAAATAGATGTATTTTTTTATCTTTAATAATATTTTATCAAATTGACTATTTTACCCTTTTGAGGAGAGATAAAATTGAATTATAAGTCTTTTGTCAGCTTTGGTGACGTCACGTTCTAGAAAAATTCAAAAATTGAAACTAACTGATGTATTTACGAAAGTTAAGGGGGTAAACTGATTTTAAAAAAGTTACAGGACTGAACTGATTTTGGCACAAAAGATTAGGGGGTAAACTGAAATTTCTTCTAAAATGTTAAGAAAATAAAAATAAAAAATTAATTAAAAATACAAACGAGAACCTCGAGTGGGAAATGAGAAATTCTTGCATCTAGCCCCGTACCCATACGAGGAAAAGAATTTGCTCTGCCCCCACCCCCACCCCGCGACCTTAATGGGGAATTTCAACCCCGCCCCTGCGTTCCAAATAGGAAAATTCTCGCAGGGTCCCCACCCCCGTCCCTGCAGAGTCTCTTTTGTGTAGTAAAATGCTAGTTTGATATTTTCTATTATGAGCTGTGCCTTATCCAATTATATTATAACTAGGGCTGGGCATGGGATGAGATGAGACGGGATTCGCGTCTCATCCTGAAAATATATTATCGGGACTAGATTGCATTTTTAAAAACGTATCCTGTACGGGGCGATCCCGTTCGGTACCGGGACGGGACCGAGATCCCGTAACGATAGAAAAAAAACATAAAAGAGATAAATTCATCATAAATTCTTGAAGAAATTTTATATCTATTTTTATAAAGTCAATATAAACTCATGCAATATTGATGAGGGTTTTATTGTGTATTAATTTCTCATATATATATATATATATATATATATATATTCTGTGGTGTTATTTTTCTCATGGTATAATTGCCTAGTTCTAAGCTCCTAACTCTATATAAGTACAAGACGAACAAAAATTATAAAAATGAAAATGGAATCAATAACCAATTAATTAAATGTTTATAATTTGTATCTTTGTATCTAACTAATTAATTAAGATCTCGAAAAAACTCTCAAGTTTAAAAAATCAAAAGACCTCTAGTTATCACTACATAGCTTCGTTGTAGCGGCCGATATCTTTAATATGATCATTACTATTAAATGTGAATGAATTATCTAACTCTTGTTGTATGGAACTAGTACCGTGAATTTATATTTAGATTTTAAACGTCTCATTGAGTGTATTTGAGTTTATTCTAAGATATTATTCACCTTAAAAATCAGATGGTTATGATAGGATATAAGTACATTTATACTTTCTAGACAGTCCCGTCTCGTCCTGATCCCATCCCGTCTAGTCCGGTTTCCAAACTATCGAGACGGGACGGTACCGCCATTTTAAAATTTTGTCTCGCTCTGTACCACCAATTTTTGGTATGAGACCGGGACGAGATCAGGATTACGGTACGAAGTGTCTAGCCCTAATTATAACCAAGAGTTATCATCTTGTCATCTCACTCTGTCGATTTCCAATTTTTCACAGCAGTTGTTTCTAGTCAATTGTCCACCCTTCAACATTTTTATTTGATGGCTAAATGGTAGTTTTTTTTTGTTGTTGAGAGAAATGACTATTTCATTAATCAAGGGATGAACTCGAATTACAAAGATGCAAATGTAAGGCCGGGCAAACTAAAAATGAAAAGCATGAATTTCGAAATCGATCAAAATAGAAAGAGTGAAAAGAAACCACCAGCTCATTAAACTATGGACCATAGGCCCTACATCTGAAAGCATAAATATAACAATACTAACGAATCTACCACGCACACTACTTGCTAGCATTGTCGTCGTCGCTGCCAGCAGCTATGAGTAAGTGAGGAGTGCTAGATAGGGGCGTTGTTTCCTGAAAACATGATATCTACTAAATTCCAATGCACAATCCATATGGAAACCCAAAACCAAGAGGAAAAGCTTCCTCAAAACAACACCATACAATCCTCCATCTAAGCCAATGCCATGATAAAACCGAGACGGTCGAGAGATGACCGTAAAACGTGACCAAGAACCCAAACCAACGAAGATGGGGTGATAAACCCACGTGTGAGCACCCATAAAGTGCCAAAATTCAATTTATGCGAACATACACACAAGCTCCATAACAGATTAAAATGGTAGTTGATAGGTTGTTTTGGTGTTGGGTAACCAATAATCTGGAAAGAATTAGGATTAGTTGACATCAGCAGTGGCAGAGCCACTAAGAGACAGATTGGGGCATGTGGCCCACTCAGCTTTTGAATAAATTCAGTCAAGGTATTAAAATTTTAGATTTATAAGGTGTGTCCCAATAGTGGAACTTAGGATTTGCATAAAGATGATTTGGGGTTCGATTCCCCCACACAACATTATTCTTTTTTATATATTTTGTTTTCCTATATTTCACTTGCTATGCCTTTTCTGTTCAGCTCTAATTGAGACACACACATTTCTTTCTTGTTCAACTTAGTTAAATAAAGTTACACCGTACAATTTAAGTAGAATTACTCCATCTCTTTCAAGGTTTTCTCTTGAAGTATTTTTTTGGTTTGTTTTTAGGTTCGGTTATGTTTCTCTACCACCACCAAAAAATTATGAATGAGTTAGGGAAATTATACCATATATTTCACTTTATATCGTCATATAAAAGAAATTCGACTGCGATGATTCCTCTAATACTTATATATATTGATAACACCATTGTATTAGTATAGCAAGAAGACGATTACTGTAACATTATTTGAACATATACAAATTTCATTTAGAAAATTTCAAATTGTACGTCATTGAGCATCTAATTCTGGCTTCGCCACTGGACATCAGTGTGAGGAACAGAGACCTCCAGATCTAGACAAAGCCAATATAATCCACACAAGAATAAATATGCACAATAGGTGAAATAGGTCCATGAACGGGTTCTCGGGTTAACTCTTAAAGCAGTGAAAAACTAATGATTATCCTTATTTATTTTTATGGTGCGGATTTCTATTGCTAGTTTATAAAAACTAGACGGTCGAGATGTAAATATTCGATTAATAAGTGAGTCTAAAGTGGAAATGTATACTGTAAGAATAAATACGAACATATGTAGCAGAGAATGACCACGGACACACATATATACATATAACCTTTTCACTTAGGGATCTTTTTTTGACATATATGAGAGATCGAGCATTATATATAGCACATAGTTATTGAATATGCAAAGAATGATGAGTTTATGATAGTGAATTTTTGAAAATTTGGCATATTATGACTCAAGAAGAAAGCAAACATGGGTTATTTCGGAACAATTTAACCAAACATGCATACTTCATAATCAATCAAGTCTTAAATATTCATACTAATCCACAATATTCATGAAACTTACAATTTCTTAAAATAAATGTTAAACCATCATCTATGCATTAAAATATAAAATCATAATAGATTTTTAAGGGTATATCCTAAGACACAAAATAAAACAAAAACAGACACAACAGAAATCGAGAAAAAAAAATTGGTTTTCTGAATTTTGATTTATTTTTTATTTGGTTTTCTTTTATAAATTTCAAAAACTTTGTAAAATAATATGTTACTATGTAACCTCTACCCCACACTTAGAAAATTACATTGTCCTCAATGTAAACCCAAAATCATGTCATAATTTTCTAAGCATGCGTCTAAGTCACATAACAAACACATATACAATTCAACCAATAAAAGTAAAGGGATAGGAAATATTCAAACACTCGTTGATGGCTCCTCCACAGCTACGGTTGAAATGAGTTTCCTCTCATGCAGCGCTTAATGTTTATAGTCTGTCAGCCTAGACTCTCTCTAAAAGTGGCGTCACTTCTCCTCTGGTTGTGGTGGCCAACTACGAGTTGCTCCGCTATGGTGACGTCACTTGGTTTTGCTTATTGCCTCCAAGTCTTCCTTTCTTGGCTCGCTACATTGCTGCTCTTTGAATTGTGCTTACTTGATCATGTTCCATGCCTTGCTCGGCATTGTCTTGCTCGGCCTTATGTATGCTCGACATCACCATTGTTCTCGGCACCATTGCGTCCAACATCACTAAAAACTCATTATCTAGTACTTCAATGCCTTTTGTCCAAAACTGGTCATTCATGGTAATCTGTAAAACCAATCTGGCACAGTTGAACAAGATCAAGGTGGCATCATTGTAAATAAAATTAAAAACGAAACCAAAAACTAAACTAAGCTAGCATTAAATCTAAAAGCTACGGCATACATGCAAGAATGAATGCAATGTACACACACATGTTAGTATGAAACAAAAATGTAATATGGCATGAACACACACGGAATGCAACATGATACAATATGCAATTGAACACATAAACATTATGCAAGATGAAGACATGCAACAAAAATCACGACACCATGAACACACACACATACATACTACGCAAGACATATGAAACACATAGACATGACACACGGTACCACAAAACTCGCACACACTTGACGTCATTACCTAGGCTTTCTAGTTAGTTTTATTAACCCTTAATTTCCAAGGTACGTGGAGCAGAGGAGACCACTGTGCAATGGACTGATACAGCCCCAGGTAGTGTCATGCTTTATCCTATACACCTCTAAAATTAGAGCCAAGTTAGTTTGAAGTTTATGGCGTCACATATGTCTAAGCTAATTCTGGCGTTTAAAGTGAGGTGATGCTTCAGCCCAAGCATTTGGCTAGTTTGAGCAGGTTCCATGGTTTCAGAAGGCAGTGTCATTAAGATTCACGGGGGCGAACCCCCTAAAGGAACCAGGCAGAACTCGTTTAGTGATCACGGAGAGCGAACTCTCTATCGACCCCTTCACAGAGAAGAGATATCAGTCTATGACCTTGAGATCAAGTTAAACAAACCTGAGAACCATATCTATGAATAATAACTTACCCCTTACTCAGTTAAGAACAAACTCGAGTCACTAGACCAGTCTACAAGTGTTAATCAAAGCCGTCCTCAACCTCATGAGATCCGAAGATAACATGAAGGGTTTAGGCTAAGATTAACAAAAGTGGCTTCTCCCTACATGTTACACTTTAAAAACCACAATAAACTCCAACATATACAAAACTATAAATCTCCTAAGTAATTACAACAATTATATACAACATATATGACAAAAAATAACAAAAATATAACAACAAGTATAATTGGCACATATTCACAAATATAAGAGAAAAACGTTAGTCCACAAATATAAAACAAAAATCCTTTTTAGCGTCCCCAGCAACGGCGTTAAAAACTGACGAGGTCCGTTAAGCAACCTGCAATTTAAAACCTTATCATTGTAGTAACTGTAAGTTGGGATCGTTCTAGCCGGAGACACTAGAGAAGGATTATATCTGCATTAAAACAAGTTAGTAATATTCACAAATATAAGATAAACGTACAAGTACAATTCTGTCACAACTATACAAGTATAAAACACATAAACACATAATCATATGCAATCGGTAAGATATAGACATGGCATCGATATATATATATATATATACAAAAAGAATTAAATTATTTACAAGCTATTCACATAATTACCGAATTATGATGGGGGTTTTATAGTGATTTCTAGGGTCCTAAATCTAAATCTAATAGTTACAATAGGTGGTGGTCAAGCATCACTTAAGCATCAAATAACACAAACACCATTAAGAATGCAAATCAATTTCATGCAATGAACAATAGCAACGTTTAGATAATCCTAGACTTTAATTAATTCCAATCTATTAGACTTTAATTAATTCCAATCTATGCAAGGGTAAATTCACATTAAAAACGTAGCATAAAATGCTCCTATCAACCACAACACTAACTCAAGCCAATTCCCCTTTTTCAGCACAGTGTCCCAAACACTCATACCACCCAAGGGCATAACTACCTTCCGGTGCCTGCTTTGAAGGATGAAAGACCCGTGCGAAAAAAATTTTTAGGCCCTTGTATTTAAAAAGATAATAATGATTGTGTTTCGTTTTTTTCAAATAAAAACAAAATGATTTTTTTATTACTGTAATCATAGGGTCCAACGAGAACTACCCATGAGATATTTAAGCAAGTCCATGAAAAAAAATAAACTTTGAGATATTTAAGTAAGTTTATATATGATAAATAATAAATAAAAACCATACGATAGGTTAAATATAAAAATACGTAGTTAGCAACTCTTGGTGTCGTATGAATGGTTGTCATGTTGGTATTCTATTAATACAACCAAGGTTCTTTTAAAGCAGTCTTTAGTTTGTGGTTAGTTACTGTTTTACTGTTTTGTTAATAAAGTCCTATTTGTTAGGACTTAGTGGTTTAGGTTTGATTAATTCCTCAACTAAGTTACCACGTTTGAATCATGTCTTGAACGTGGGACGTGGGCTGCAATATTTATCTTTCAGTTGTAATGACTTGTATTCAAGTCGAATTTCAGTTGAATGAATAAGCTTCAACTCTCAAATTGTGTAATCCATATTTTAGAGTCTTTGAATTCTTTCAGGTGGTATCAGAACCCCATCATTCGGGCCTGATTGGGTGAGGTAACAAATTGCGGTTTCTAGGGAAAGAGAAGAGTGTGTGAGTTAAACACTGAGAGAGATTTAGTGTCTGTGAGAAAGAGTGAGTGTGAGATGGCAGCAAAAGGAAGAAATAGCAATTTCCTCAACCTTGTATTCCCAAGTTCGACGGAGATTATAACCACTGGTCTATGATCATGGAGAACTTCCTGTGATCAAATGAGTACTAAAGTCTTATAGAAATAGGCTACACGGAGCCGACTACTGGAGATGTGTTGACAAATCCACAGAAGAAAAGCTTGTATGAGGAGAAGTTGAAGGATTTGAAGGTTAAAAACTAGCTCTTTCCAATCCATTGACAAGTCAATTCTGAAAACGATCACTCAGAAGGAGACTTCCAAACAGTTATGGGATTCGATGAAGATTAATATCAAGAGAATGTTAGGGTGAAGCGCGCACAAATTCAAACTCTTCGTAGAGACTTTGAGGTTCTGGAGATGAAGCTTGGAGAGTAGGTCACAGATTATTTTGCAAGGCTAATGCTGGTGGCCAACGACATAAGAAACATTAGTGAAGACATACCGGATGTCAAGATCGTTGAGAAGGTCCTACGCACCCTCACGGAAAAGTTTAACTACATTGTTTGTTCTATAGAAGAGTCAAAAGACATCGAAAACCTTTCAATAGATGAGTTGCAGAGCGCATTGCTGGTTCATAAGCAAAAATTTTGGAAAATCAATGGTGAGGAGAACGCTCTGAAGGTTACAGGTGGTGAGAGACTTGGAGCAAGAGAGGAAGACAAGTTTGGATGAAGAGGTCGTGGGAGTTTTAGAGGTAGAGGAAGAGGTCGAGGCAAAGGACAATTCAACAAAGCACTAGCTGAGTGTTACAAGTGCCATAAGTTAGGGCATTTTCGGTATGAGTGCCCTGATTGGGAGAAGGGAGCTAATTATCCAGAGCTCGATGATGAGGAAATGCTTTTAATGGCCTATGTTTATCTTCATCAATCAAAAAGAGAGGAGGTATGGTTTTTAGATTCCGGTTGTAGTAATCATATGACTGGTAATCAAATGTGGTTTTTGAGTTTGGATGAGGAGTATAGGCAGACTGTTAAACTTGGGAACAACTCTAGAATGGTTGTGATGGGTAAAGGAATTGTTAGACTACAAGTTAAAGGGGTTATGCAGATCATTACTCATGCATATTACATACCTAAATTGAAAAATAACCTACCGAGTGTAATGAGTGTAGGACAATTAAAGATAAGGGGCTGGCTATACTTATTCAACATGATGTGCACAAGATGTTTCATCCCACTAGAGGGCTCATCATGCAAACTGCAATGACAGCCAACATAATGTTTGTACTAATAGCCATACTTGCCCCCAAAGGTTCAGCTTGTTTCAAGACAGCTTCAGAAGATGAAACACATTTATGGCACTGTCGGTTTGGACATCTCAATTTCAAGGGCTTAAGAACTTTGTATAACAGAAATATTGTGAAAGTCCTACCTTTGTTAAAAGCCACATCAAAGTTGTGTGAAGGTTGTATGCTTGGCAAGCAGCACAAGGAGCCCTTTTCTAAACAAAGTCACTGGAGAGCTACTCAGCAACAACAGTTGGTGCATACAGATGTTTGTGGGCCAATTACACCAGAGTCAAATAGCAAGAAGACGTATTTAACTATCTTCATTGATGATTTCAGTAGGAAGACTTGGGTGTATTTCTTATCTGTGAAGTCAGAGGCTCTTACCATGTTTAAAAGATTCAAAAGCTTAGTTGAAAAGGAGGTTGGAGAGTCCATATGCAGTTTAAGAACAGACAGAGGCGGAGAGTTCAATTCAGGTGATTTTAATGAGTTTTGTAGCATCAATTGAATAAGAAGGCAGCTTACTGCAGCATACACCCCATAACAAAATGGGGTAGCTGAAAGAAAGAACATGACCATCATGAACTTAGTGAAGAGTATTTTGTCTGAAGAGAAGATCTCAAAGGAGTTCTGACCGGAAGCAGTCAATTCGAAAATGCATGTGTTGAATCGTAGTCCTACCTTTGCTATGAAAGATCAAACTCCTGAAGAAGCATGGAGTGGCTACAAACCATCAGTGGAGCATTTCAAGGTGTTTGGATGCATTGGTTATATGCACATTCCGGACATAAAGACGACTAAGCTTGATGATAAATGCATGAAGTGTGTGCATTTGGGTTTGAGTGAGGGGTCTAGGATCCTGTCACATGGAATATAGTGGTGAGTAGAGATGTAGTTTTTGCTGAAGATGAAAGCTGGGATTGGAATGAAAATGAGGCAGGTGGTGTGCTAGAATAAGGTGAAGTTGAGCAGAATGACGATGGTGTGGATAATGAGGATGAAGAAACGAATGAAGAAGCTAATGGAGCTAATGAAGGAACTGGTGGAGTTGTAAACTCTTCTTCAAATGAATCAGTTGAAGAAAGCACTCCTAGTCCACATCAAGGGAGGAATAGAAAGGCACCAGATTGGATGGAAGATAATGTGACAGGTGAAGGTTTATCAGGTGAAGGTCGACTAATTAAAGGTCTATTTGAAGTGGAGGAGATGCACAACTTGGCCATGTACACTGAAGCTAGTGATCCAAGCACGTTTGAACAAGCAGTGAAAAATTTCAAGTGGAGAGAGGCAATGGATAATGAGATAAGAGCCATAAAGAAGAATGAAACCTGGAGCCTAACTACATTGCCTGCAGGAGCAAGGAAGATTGGAGTGAAGTGGTTATTTTAGAAAAAGCTGAACGAGAGAGGAGAGGTTGACCAATACAAGGCTCGTCTTGTTGCAAAAGGGTATGCACAGCTTCATGGCATTGATTATACCAAGGTATTTGCTCCTGTTGCTAGATGAGATACAATTAGAATGATATTATCTTATACTGAAAGAAATTGGTGTGTTTATCAATTAGATGTTAAAAGTGCTTTCTTGCATGGAGAGTTAGAGGAAGATGTCTTCATTGAGTAGCCAGTTGGCTATGAGAAGATACAGAGGAGAAGAGTATAAATTTTTAAAATTGAAAAAGGCATTGTATGGGTTAAAACAAGCTCCTCGAGCTTGGTATAGCAAAATTGAGGCCTATTTCATCAAGGAATGTTTTGAGAGATGTCTAAGTGAGCACACATTATTCATTAAGATCAAAGGTGGGAAAATATCAATAGTGAGTTTGTATGTAGATGATTTGATATTTACAGGAAATGATGAAGTGACGTTTGAAGAGTTCAAGGCCTCCATGAAGCTTGAATTTAATATGTTAGACTTAGGAAAAAATGAAGTACTTTCTAGGAGTGAAAGTGGTGCAAAACACAAAGGGGATCTACATTTGTCAGAAAAAGTATGCACATGAGGTGTTAGAAAGGTTTGGCATGGATAAAAGCAATTCAGTAAAGAATCCTATAGTGTTTGGAGTTAAACTGATGAAGGATGAAAGAGGAAGAAAAGTTGATGCTACACAATATAAGCAGATGAGTGAGAGTTTAATGTATTTGACAGTCACGAGACCTGACTTGATGTATGTGGTGCGCTTGGTGAGTAGATACATGGAGAAGCCTACAGTGTTGCACATGCAAGCAGTTAAGAGGATTATGAGGTATTTGATAGGAACTACTCACTTGGGAGTTTGGTACAAGAGGGGAAGTGAAGCTTGTGAGTTAGTTGCTTTCTCAGATAGTGACTATGCAGGAGATGTAAATGATCGAAGAAGTACATCAGGTTAAGTGATTCTCATGAGCTTAGGAGCTATGTCAGGGAGTTCTAAGAAGCAACCTGTGGTTACTCTGTCAACCACAGAAGCAGAATTCATCGCTGCAGCATCATGTGCATGTCAAGCTGTATGGATGCAAAAGGTGCTTAATAAGCTTGGCTGGAATAGAAGCAAGTGTACCATGATCAGTGTTCTAAAACTCGGCCTAGTCGGCCGAGTACTCGCTAGTCGGCGTCATTCCGAGGCGATTTTAAGAAAATCGGAGTACAAAGTCAGTTGGAAGAAAATCGTCCTTCCGAGGCGATTTTAAGAAAATCGGAGTACAAAGTCGGCCGGAAGAAAATCGGCTGAGTAGTCGGCCCAACTAGGAAAAAATTGGCCCAATTCGGTAAAAAAATCGGCCCAACTCGGTAAAAAAAAATCGGCCTAACTCAGAAAAAATCGACCTAACTAGGAAAACAATCGACTAACTCGGAAAAAATCGGCCAAACTCGGCATTTTATTGACTATTTTTATTATTTTGGACATTATAATACCTTTAAAAAATATATTTAATTATATGTTTTAAAAATAAAAATAAATCCAAAAATTAAAAACCGAGTACTCCCCGACTACTCCTTTACTCGCTAGTCCCCGGCCGACCGACTAGCGCCTATCGACTTTTAGAATCTTGACCATGATTCATTGTGATAATAGTTCTGCTATTAAACTGTCACAAAATTCTGTTATGCATGCAAGGAGCAAGCATATAGATATCAGGTTTCACTTTCTTCGTGAGCTTTCAAGAGATGGGACTGTGGAGCTGATGCATTGTAGTTCACAGAATCAAATTGTAGACATTATGACCAAGCCATTGAAGTTAAACACCTTTAATTTGTGTAGATGAGTGAACATCTTGGACTGTGCTCAGTGCCGTTTGAATAAACTGGTTAGGGCAAGGCATATTTGAACTGGATCGGTTTTAGGCCTAAACCGTATCCGATCTAAGTAATTAAGATTTGTCAAATCTCTATCTGAATCTGAATCTAAATTTCGGTTAACTGATTATTTGGATCATCTAAAATCCAGATCGGATCAGTTTCGGGTTTCACCCGAATTTAGAGAGTTTCACTTTCAGTTTACAGTTTCATTCAAATAGTTAGTGAACAATATCAATTTGTCATATCCATTCCTATACATAATACATAGAAGTAGGTGATGGTGAAACAAAATCATAAACCTAGAAAATCTCAAAACTCAAAAATATAGACCTCGAAACAAATCATAAACACAGAAAACCTCAGAACTCAAAAACACAGACAATCTCAGTAGAGAAGCCTCTCGATCTCAGAACCTTGCTTGCGTCACTGAACAGGTAAATTATCATCGTCTCTGCCACCGAGTTAGGGTTTTTTGATGCGAGGTAGAAGTGATTCTCACGACGGCAGGTCAGAATCAGATCGGAAATCTAGAAATATGGGTCGAAGAAGCGTTCGGTGTCGTAGATGATCAATTCGTCATCGTCGTAGATAGGATTTGGTGTGACAGTGATTTGTTGAGAGAGACGAGGCCGTCGGCAGGGATTATGGTGACGGTGGAAGGGTGGCCAACAGGTAGAGTCGGATTTTTCAAATCTTGGCTTCATTATGACGGTGACTGAGAGAGCGAGAGATAGAGAGAAGATTAGGTCACTAGGTTTTTTCCCTATATATAGTGGTAGGGTTGTGATCAAGTGTGGGAAGATGCAGAGCAAGAAATCAGATTAACTAGTAAAATGGTGACACTATATATATATATATATATATACACACACGGTTAACCTGAAAACCATAACCAACCCAGTTTAAACAGGATTGGATCGGTTTGAGTTATTTTTTCACCCGTTTAAAATGGATCGGTTATCTGGTCCATTTTTAGATGGTTTTTTCGGTTTTCGGTTGAAAACCGGTTTTTTCCCACCCCTAAAACTGGTTGTAATCTACAACACAGTTTAAGGGAGAAATTGTTGAAGCAGTCTTTAGTTTGTGGTTAGTTACTGTTGTACTGTTCTGTTAGTAAAGTCGTATTTGTTTGGACTTAGTGGTTTAGGTTTGATTAATTCCTCAACTAAGTTGCCATGTTTGAATGATATCTTGAACGTAGGCTGCAATGTTTATCTTTCAGTTGTAATGGCTTGTATTTAAGCCGAATGTTTTCAGTTGAATGAATAAGCTTCTACTCTTAAATTGTGTAATCCAGATTTTAGGGTCTTTGATTATGACCAAACTAGTCCTATGTTGGTTTGTGCCGTATTGGACCTGGGTCTCATGCGAGCGCATTGGGCCAGGGCCAGGCTTGCTACCTTCATGTGTAAAGTGTAAAGGGGTCTAGACTCCTCCAGGGTTTATATATATTTCCATAATCGGTCAGTGTATATAATTTATACAAATGATGTCATGAGTTTAAGCCTGCTAAAAACAGAAATACCTTATAGACATTCAAGGTTTGTGGAGTAGTGAGGGAACGGCGATGCCATTTTAAACCTCCAAAATACATGAATGGCTTGGACAAGAAGGATTCACGAACCCTAACATCAATATTCTCTTATAAATATAGGGGCCGACGAATAGAGAAAAGACAACCAATTTAATACAAACTTGCATACTATGCAATCAAAGCCTCCCTAAGAGCACCCATTTCAAACAACAAGCATCACTAGGGAACAATCTTCTCTAAGAGCACCACCCAAGCCCACCAGTCAGCAATCATCTACTTCACTTACCCAAGCCCACAACAAGCAAAAATCCTTTCCCATTTCACAAAGCCTCAATCACGAGCACAAGTCCACCAACCCAGTATTAAGGAGCAATCCCTAATACATATCCTTTATTTTCATCACTTAATTACCCTGGGAGTGAATCCTAGGTTTGGAGAAAGATATTAGCAGACGTTTGAGAGAGAAGTCAAGGAAGAAAGCACGTGAATCAAGGCCAAAGAAGTTTATGTTTAACTAAGAAGCGTTGGCACGCCGGCACTCAGAATATACCAGAAGATTAGTGGCACACCCTAACGGGACCCACCGGTAGCAAAAATTGCATCAGACGACCCTTACAAGAAAAAAATACACAAAGTGTTTCTCATAGGAATATTCACACGTCAAGGCTCACAACCCTTTGAAGTGCAAGAATTTGGATATTAAGATAGTTTAAGAGTGTTTCATGATAGAAACAATGACTGAATGATTTGGAACAGACAAGCCAGTTTCGATGGAACGGTTCAATGAGTTGTGGGCTGCAACCGAGTCACTTTAGAAGCAAACAAAAGAATCATTTGTACGAATAAATGTGGTGCAAAAAATAGTGAAGTACATGTCGAGAACGATGATGGAATTCATAGGCAGAGCCCAAGAAGGATTGAGAATGCAACATGAAACATGAAGTTATGCTAAAAAAGATTTTGGAGCACTGAACTGCAACGAGTTGGCCCTGAAGCCATCAGGAACAGGAATGATCATGGTTTGTGTACTAGGGGAAAATTCAGAAAATACTACAAAACTCAGGAATCTGGTAGCGAAGATCATAATGTAGAAGGAGCTACGCCAAAGCAAGAGGTATATGTGAACCCACCGGTCATAGATGAGGATGTTATGGCAGAAAGGATATTACAGATACTGAAAGCAGACGTTGCCCCACCAGTGCCAAACTCGAAATATATGAATCCTTACCCAGACAATGTCGCGAATGATGATTGGCCAAAGGGGTACAAGCATATTATCTTTACAACCTTCTCAAGGAAAGGACGTAGGATACAACGACTCATATATCAAGATTCCAGGAAGAATGTGGTTCTTATTTGAACATTGACAGCGTGACGCCAAGAGTCTTTAGCTCTTCTCTTTCTGGCTCAGCCCTAGCATGGTATACCAAGCTGGCGCCTCGTTTAGTTACTGATTGGTTCATGATGGAAACCTTGTGTATGACTACTTTTGGTATTGTGAAGTCAGAACTTGATTAATCATCTCTTACTTCCATGTACCAACAACCTACAGAAGCTGCCATAGAGTTTCTCAAGAGGATTAAAATTCAGCAGGCAAAATGCATGTCACTATTCACTAAGCCAATTTAGGTCATAGACGACGGTTAAAAACCGTCGTCCGAATATGCCAAAAACACTCGTTAAAATGGCACTCGTCTATAGCAAGCATATAGACGAGGGTTTTTAACCGTCGTCTATATTTACATATAAACGAGGGTTTTTTTAGAAACCGTCGTCTATAAAGTGAGTGAAATAAGCATTATACCGTAAACCGTCGTCTATGTTCAAAACAGACGACGGTTTCAGTGTTATAGACGAGGGTTTTATAAGCGGACCGTCGTCTATTGAAGATTTTGGGTACGCCTGCAAATCCAGGATGCATTAAATAGACGAGGGTTTTAACAAAAACCGTCGTCTATTTCATGCATCCTGGATTTGCAGGATTTGCAAATTTGCAGATTCCCCTGGCTCAGCCATTTTGGTACCTAATAAATCCAATTCATCCAGTTACCAATATATGCAGAAATCACCAAACTAAACCACACAATAGGTCCAAACTAAATCATGCAGTATCTTGATTGAAACAACTCTTACAAATACATCATTTCGTTTGTTCTTATGATCAAAGGACCATAACACCAAGTTTACAACAAAAGCAGCTACTAGCTAAGCCATCTTACAATTACTGAAAAAATAGTTAAGCTCTACTCAACTATCCAAAAACAATTCCATAGCATATTCCAAAAAACTAAGACCATGGCATGTACTAACTACATAAAGTGGTCAAACCTAGCTACTCCGCGAAATAAGGTGTCACAAATTTCGCCCATTCTTCGCGAACTTCATCAATGTCGCTTTGTGTGTACGTCAAGTTGGACATCTTCTCCCACTGTACATAAAGGTAAAACAATGACAATCATTTAAAATGACAATCCTTTGAAACCAAAATGCAAAGACATCATAAGCTAAATTAAGGACCAAAATACAAGCACACAGAACCTGCAAAAATTTTTTGACTATGGGTCAGATTGGCAAATGAAGATGCCAACTTATAATTAAGCTCAAACAATATGTCAACTTCTAACTACAACGAAGGACAATGTACCTTGGAAGCAAAAATTTTCATATACTTATAATTAAGCTCAATCAAGCCAAAATACCTTGGAAGCAAAATTAAGCTCCTTGTCATTTATGATGTCCTTCATATACCTCATTACATAGTATCCACATTGTTTTCCATCAGGTTGTAGAGGGATGCCCTAGTAAAATCATCAAAAACAATTATGGTATGACAAACAAACAAAATATTGTATTTGAGAGATCGGCTAGCTACAAGTTGTAGGAACGTACCACTAAGCTTTTCCAGACCACCTTTCTTGTAGAAAACTTGGTCGGGCACTGCACAGCATGCTCATACTCCTTTCGATACAAAATACAGTCATTAGGACATGCATGTATCTTTTCATATTGCAATCCTAAAGCACGCATTATCTTCTTCGCTTCGTACATAGAAGACGGTATTTCATTATCTTCGGGTAGCATTGTTGAGAGCTCCACTAACAGGTCATTAAAGCAAGCATTTGTCATGCCATGCTTTGCTTTCAAATTGTATAATTTAACAAGTGTGCCTAGCTTAGTTCTAGTTGTACAGCCGGGGTACAACGACTTATCTCCATCATCAATGACTTTCAAAAAATCGTTGGACTGAACCTCTAAATCATCTAGATCAACTCCCTCCATGTCTACACTTTCAGAATGAACACCGTAGTCTATATTTGGACATTGACTAGCAGCTGACCTTGGTGGTTGGCCATGCCATATCCAATCTGTATAGGCTTTATCAATTCCATTGAAAAATAGATGCTTTTTTACAACAGAAGCACTAAAGGATTTCATATTGAGACATTTGGAGCAAGGACAGCTAATGTGACTAGGATTGCTCGCATTCTCAATGGCTATTTTAAGGAAAAACGTAACCCCCGACTTATATTCTTCTGTTCTTCTATCCGCAAACATCCAAGAGGTATCCATCTAATTTTAAACAAACAAAGACAAGCAAATTCAAATAAATTCTATTAAATCTCATAACGAAATAAGTGTTTTCCAAAAATCCACTGACACATATGATATCAAAAACATTCCATCCACGCCAACAGCCAAACAAGATATTAAACATGCAACCTTAACAAGAAAAGTTCATTGAGCTACACATTGCTTACTAGAAAACTTTCAAAATTGCATACCTTATTAATCTCTCAATCACAACGATGCTCCAAAATGGTACACCCAACAATCTCCAAATGATTCTGAACTGAGAAAACAGAAAACATATATAGTTTATTAGAACCAGTCCATCACCACAAAGTAACGAGACATGCTGATTTCTATATCCTATCACAACTAAAATGCAAGCATACAATTTTCGACATTCAATTGTCAACAACTAATTGTCACCTGCCCATTTAAAATTTGCATAAGGAAACAATGTTACAATTGCCTCTAGTGTATAACCCAGAGTAAGAAAACATTGCTATAGTCCAACTTCTAATCAACCAAATAACTTGGACCAGACTAAACTAACAACATAAAATTGGAAAAAAGGTCCCAAACTGTAGAGGAGAAAAATAAGCATACCACTGAAATCATAGGAGGATAATCTTCTAATAAATCATTTAACAGAAGCTTCAGATGCTACCGACAGCACTGCATCAAGCCCACTATAAATTAATTACTAGGGGTTCCCTGCAAATAGCCATAACTGAAGTCAGAAGATGTAGTGTTAACAGAGCTAATAACTCAAATTCATCCCGCACAAACATAAGTGTTTTATGTGCTAATCCACACTGCATAAAAATCAGATGAACTTCAACACCATTATAACCATATCACGAAAACAACTGATGAACCCTAACATGGCTACCATGAACTGGGAGTTATGGAAATTTAAAAAAAAATAAAAATAAAATCAAACACAAAAGCCCTAAAATTCGAAGTGCAGAAAGTGATATGGGATTTGGGTACCTGTCTTTGAAGTGAGCTAGGGCTTAAAACAAGAGAACGGGAGCGGCGACTTCAAATGAAGGCGAAATTAGGGTAGCAGATCTAGGGTTTTCTCCGCCGAATTTTCTCGCGCCATTCAACGGGAGCGGGTTGAAAACAAGAGAACGGGAGCGGCGACTTCAACTGGTTTCGATTAGAGGGTTGAAAACAAGAGAACAGGAGCGGCGACTCCAACTGGTTTCGATTAGAGGGTTGAAAACCCAAGAACGAGAGCGGCGACTTCAACTGGATTGAACAAATTGGTGTTGAAGAAATTGGGTGTTGAAGAATTTCGGCTTTGGTGTTGAGGTGTTAAAGAATTTCAGACTGGATTGAACAAATTGGTGTTCAAGAAATTGGATGCTTGGGTTTTTCACGCGTCTGGGTTTCAGACTTCAATTCCTTTCTGTGGAAATTTAGCGGGCAACTTGAGCGCGCGTTTCCAATGTTAGTAGCGCGTTTTCAAGAAGACGATGGTTTTTCACATTACCCTCGTCTATCATTTCCCCAGTTTTTTTTTATTTTGTGGTTTTATATAAACGACGGTTATATAAAAAACTCTCGTCCATAAACTGGGTGTAATTAAACCACCCCTTCATAGACGACGGTTTTCAACAAAACCCTCGTCTATTTATACTGGACGACGGTTTCTACGACAACCCTCGTCTATTAACCGTCGTCTATAAGCCCCATTGGCTTAGTGATTAGATGGACATGATGCTATTCGCCTAGCGGTCAAATGTTTAGAGCATAGATAAAGGTTATTCGCCTAGCGGTCAAATATTTGGAGCATAGATAGAGGCTACAACACCATGACATGCAGTTTGCTAGCATGGTTGACCAGATGAACAAGGTTGGAAGTTACCAGAGGGTGCTGAGTGACATTGATGAATACGTGAATGCATCTAAATGCACATATATCTCTGGGACATTGAAGCCAAGGATTGGTTTGACAAGACACAAAACTGTAAGTGCAATTTACCCACATATGGATCCGTTCTACACTTTTCAGCCGCCTATCCATATAGGCAGCTATGGAATTATCAAGCAAGGTTCTTGTCAAGGCTCGAAGCTTGAAGGTGATGCACGAACCAATCAAGATCTCATTTGCCGCCTTTCCTGAGCCGGAATACTCATCATATACTTATAATGTGAGCAATGCACTAGAGATATTGGATGCACTCATGGCTCAGAGGGTCATTAAGGCTGACTTAGGTCCACCACCAACGTCGGACCAACTAAGAGGAAAGAAGTACTGTAAGTTTCATCATATGTGGAACAACATTACAACAGATTGCGCAAAGCTCAAGGATCAGATCCAAACTTGGATTAATTCGGGACAGTTGATGATGGAAATTGAGAAGTCAGTTATTCTAGTAGACGCGAACTCATTTCCCATAGTAGCTATAGTTGATCTGGTGCCTCCACCTAGAAGGAAGAAAAAGTCGGCCAAGGTCAAGGTTTCAAACTTAAACATATAATGTCAGCTTAGCTGCGTCTATCTTGGATGAGTTGATCAAGGCAGAAGTGTTCAGTATATTGTGGGAATTCTACCCTATAAAGGAGCAACTAGCAGGTAAAACTTATTGCAAGTTCCATAACCTTTGAACACATAATATTGATGATTGTGTTGGGCTCAAGTAAGAAATCACATAATTGATATATATATATAATATTGTTATATAATTTGTAATTAGTATATATATATATGCATATATATATATATGTGTGTGTTTGTGTTAATTATTAATTTGTTATTAATTAATTGTACGTTAACTGTAGATAGAATACTAAATGATTTAAAAATATAATTAATTAATTACATTTTATAAATATATATTATGCTATCTTTTCAGGATATGGAGAAGAGCTGGATTTCGCTTCCAAAATAGGACAAAATATATGGTAAATGAGTTATTAGTTTTATTGAATATGTGATGGAGAATGCTAAAAGGAATACACTTTTCTATTACCGGTGCACTAAATGTCAGTGTCACAGCGATATGCATCGATTTGCAATTGACAAAGTTTGGCAGCACCTTAAGAGTAATGGGTTTTGGGAGAAGTACACATGTTGGATATATCACGGTGAAACATCATCAGAGGGTCCGCATGATCATGGGCAATTTTCTGAGACGGGCAGTACATCCAACGATCCAACAACTGTCTTCATCAACGATATGTTTCCTTATAAGAGCGCTGTATGCTCTGAATGACCATATATGCCTGAGCCGGTGCAGCCCTTCTCTAGAGTTGTCAACACTGCTAGTATTGACAGGTACAACAAACTACTTGCTTTCCAACAGACCCATGTGTACCCCGGTTGTCAGAAGACGATTCTTGAAAGTGTAATGGACGTTATGAAGATTAAAGTTGAGACAAAATCGATCGTGAAGGCTGTTGATGACTATCTACAGTACACTGCTTCAATGTTGCCCCACGGTCATCGTCTTCCTACCACTCATCATAAGGTTCGATGTATCCTGAAAGATCTTGGGCTTTCCACATCAAGATCCATGCATGCAGATATGACTGTGTTTTCTTCTGGGGTAAAGATCCAGAAGGGAATGACCTTGGTGACCTTGACGCATGTCCGATATGTCAGAGTGACAGGTATAAGCTGACTCCTGCAGGCAATAGGAAACTTGTGTAGGTACTTCGGTATTTCCCGTTGAGAGATAGGCTGGAACGGTTGTACATGTCATCACATACGGCCAAATCTATCAGATGGCACGCTGATAGGGAATTGCATGGCGAAGATACCCTTATACACCCTGTTGACGAGGAGGCTAGGAAGCATATAGACCGTGAGTTTCCTCAATTTGCGTCAGAGGTCCGAAATGTGAAGCTCGGGCTCTCATCCGACGGGTTCAATCCTTTTGGCAACATGAGTCTTCAATACAGTGTATGGCCTGCGACAGTGTGGTGGGAACAATGCTGAACTTGGAGGGGAAGACGAAAGACGGTCCGAAGGCACGCATTGATCTTAAAAAAATAGAGATACGAAGACATTTGTGGTTGAAAGAAGGGAAGAAAAAAATGCCTCAAGCTCCTTACATCGTGAAACCTGACCAGAAGAACGTAATTTTCAGGTGCATGAGTTCTGTGAAGTATCCTTCAGGCTACGCAGGAAATATAGCCCGGTGTGTAAACATTCGGGACATTAAAATGTACGGGTTAAATAGTCATGACTGTCATATTCTGCTACAACGTCTCTTCCCTATTTTTATTCGACCGTTCCTTCCCCGTCAGGTGATGGAGCCTTTAGTAGCGTTGTCAAGATTCTTCCAGAAGTTATGCACACGGGAAGTGACAAAATCGGACCTTCGAGAAATGCAAGAGGACATTATTTATATCATGTGTAAATTTGAGAGGATATTTCCTCCAAATTTTTTTGACATCATGTCCCACCTGATGATCCATCGTCCCGAGCAATTATTGCTTACCAGTCCAGTACACTATACTTGGATGTCTCCTATGGAAAGGTATGTTTTTTACACCTAAATTCATAATTTACATGTTCAATATATAATCATAACATATTACAACAATTTATTTATAGATAGGCAACTTAAAGACTACAAAGCTTATGTGGCTAATAAATCGGCGCCTGAAGGATGTATAGCTGAAGCATATATTGCGCACGAGTGCGTCACCTACATGAAGTTGTATTTAGGAGCGTTGAAGGAAACTCCACAAACCATACCGATGGATGTACTGAAGTTCAACGTTTCCATAGTCTCTAATGATGTTGAAGTTTATGGAATTTTACCAGACTCCTACAAGTTGCAACCACATGAGCTAGTCATAGCCCATTGGTGGATAGTGATTAACTGTCCAGAAGTTGAATACTGGAAATACATTCATTTATACTGTCCAGACATTCAAGGTGATCTCGACTACCACAACAAGGAGTTCGCGAACTATTTTGGCGGCTGAGTATGTAATTCTTTATTTTTATTCATGACTCATTCATTGCATAATTATTCATATTTACAATACATTGCATATTTGGTTGCAGATGAACCATATTCAATTCGATGATCACCCATATTGGTCACACGAACTAAGATTTATAGCGATGAAGCAGATAATGTCAAGAGTTTATCCGATGTGCAAGGTGAATGACGTGCAATTTATATGTAAACAGAGAGACAACAGACGGAGAACACAAAATTCTGGGGTGATGGCGCATGGTGGGCGGAATTGAGTTGATTATTACGGTGTTCTCGATTCAATGGTGGAACTCGTTTATGGGCAAGGCATGACAGTGCACCTCTTCAAGTGTAGATGGTTTGATACTAGAAGCCCGCAGAGCATGAAGATCGATCAGTACGGGATTTTATTGGTGAACACTACTACAAGCTGTTACGAAGATGACCCGTTCATTTTTGTCACATTGGTAAAACAAGTGTTTTATCTTGATGACCTTGTTAAGGGTGACGCGTGGAAAATAATCAACCTTGTGCACCCTCGAAACATTTATCGGGCGGCTACACTTGGAGAGGCCGAAGACAAGGAAGAAGATGTTGCGTATCAAGAGCCCAGTGCAATAGGTATTCCTGACTCCTCTACAATTTGCCTTAATAATTTTAAAGCGGGTCGTTCGGCTCGAATTCGTAATTTAGATGCAAGGCTTATTGATGTGGATCCAAATCAAGAAATAGACGACGACTCTTGTGATGAGCAAATGCATAGATTGCCAGAAATTAATTCTGACACGGAAGAATACTCATTGGATGATTCCGATTACGAGCTTTCTTAGTTTGAATTTGTAATACAAATTGATGTGCTTTATATGCTACAAGCTGTTGAATTCATAATTTTGTTTAATTTTGGTGATATATGAACAGGAAATTGGTCTGGTTACATTAAACATCCTATTTTTTTATGTATTTTTAGAAATTAGCCGACGAAATAGGTCATATGTCATCGGCTAAGATTGTTTTAGCCGACGAATTATATCATGTTTCGTCGGCTAAAACAATCTTAGCCGATGACATATGACCTATTTCGTCGGCTAATTTCTAAAAATACATAAAAAAACAGGATGTTTAAGATAGTTTAAGCCGACAAATTACATCCTATTTCGTCGGCTAAAACTATCTTGACTGACGAATACCCTAATGTTTCGTCGGCTAAAATAGTTTTAGCCGACGAATACCTTAATATGTCGTCGGCTAAACCATAAACCCTAACCTCTAAACCCTATACTATAGCTGACGAATACTCTAATTTTTCGTCGGCTATAGTTAAATAAATAAAATAATAATTTATACCACTGGTTGCGTCTCATCGATTTGAAACTATTTGCAGTTGAAGGTCCGGGAAAAATACGTACTTTAGATGGTCAAATTACCGTTTCTTTGTGTTTAGAGGTTTGGCTCATGGGATTGACCATCCGGATCGAGTCCTTACCGTTGTCGGATCAAGTTGAAAATTTACCCATACATATATTTCAACATAATAATGATATCTAACGGTCGGATTTTTGCTTCACAAGAGTGATCATCACAATCACAATATGTCTACTAATGATGTATAACTTGTTTTACCAAGTGTTAAGTAAATAATCCGTTTCAAAAACAAACTTTATGTAAAAGTTTCAAACGAAAAAAAGTCATGAAATAAGATATGACCGGAACGATGACATATGTATACGGTTGAAAATCACATAATTCCGATAAAATTTCAGTGCCGATAGTTGCGGTCAATACATTTTATCATTCTTTCTCCCTAGAGGTAACACTATCTCCGATGGTTATTTTTCATAAAATTTTGATATCACTGGTTGCGTCCGATCAAGTTGAAACTATTTGCAGTTGAAGGTTCGGTCAAAATACGTAATTAAACGGTCAAATTACCGTTTCTTTGCCTTTAGGGGTTTGACTTACGAGATTGACCGTCCGGATCGAGTCCTTAACGTTGTCGGATCAAGTTAAAAATTTACCAATACACATATTTCAACATAATGATGATATCTGACGGTCGGATTTATATTTTATAAGATTGAATATATAAATTGGAAATTAATTAAATGTATTAGTATAAAAAGTACTATAGTCGACGAATTTTAGTAAATTCGTCAGCTATAGTTTTGTAAATAGCCGACGAAACACATAGTTTTAGCCGACAAATTTTTTATGTCGTCGGCTATACTGCTTCCTATATATTAAAACTCAGCGACAGAAACCCTAACATTTTCTCATTATTTTCCCTCTCCTCTTGGCATCCACTCCTCCTCCTCCACTGCCCTCCTCGGCCTATCTACCGCCTCCTCCACTCCTCTCCTCTGCCTCCACATCCTCTCTCTCTTTTTTGAATTTTCAAGCAATTAAGGTAAGAAATTCAAATTTTTGTATATATTGTATATATTGATGAATTTTTGTTAATTTGGTATATTTGTTATTGAAATTGTGATAATGTTGTTGAAATATTTGTTTAAATTTGGTATATTTAATAAATTTGGTCAATTAAAATATTAATTGGTATATTTAATATATTTGTGATAATGTTGTTGAATTATTTGTGATAATTTGGTATATTTGTGTATTAAAATATTAATTGTAATAATTTGGTATATTTAATAAATTTGGTCAATTAAAATATTAATTGTAATAATTTGGAATATTTAATAAATTTGGTCAATTAAAATACTAATTGTAATAATTTGGTGTATTTAATAAATTTGGTCAATTAAAATATTAATTGGTATATTTAATATATTTGTGATAATGTTGTTGAATTATTTGTGATAATTTGGTATATTTAATAAATTTGGTATATTTGTGTAAAAAAATATTAATTGTAATAATTTTGTATATTTAATAAATTTGGTCAATAAAAATATTAATTGTAATAATTTGGTATATTTAATAAATTTGGTCAATTAAAATATTAATTGTAATAATTTGGTATATTTAATAAATTTGGTCAATTAAAATATTAATTTGTATATTTAATATATTTGTAATAATTTGGTATATTTAATATATTTGTGATAATGTTGCTGAATTATTCATATTTAAAATATTAATTATTATTAATTGTACAAATTAAAAATTCTAATAATTTAATAAACATGATGAAAAGTTTGTTTAGTAAAACTAAGGGTTCAAAAGGCCAAATGTATGAATCGTCTGAGAGAATGTCTAGCAACCCTCAAGCGTCGTTTCAGAGCCCCATGACAGCCCGACGAACGTCTCTTCTGGAGCCGACGCAGACGCAGCCGGGCGCCACTCATTCCTCCCGATAGTTGGGGACCACACATTCCTCGAGGCAGCCGGACGCCCCTCACTCCTCGAGGCAGCTGAGCGTCCCTGACTTCTCGAGGCAGCTATGGCCTCCGACTCAGGCGGAGATATCTGCACCACGTATGCCTGAGATACACAAGGCACCGATTCCAGACCCTACTGTTTCAATGGATGGGTCTTCTGGGGTACAGATGTCGCCGCCTCTTCTCTACCTTCCGCGGTTGATACCGGCATTACCGGCAGTCGATGACTCAGGGGCGCCGATTTATCCACTGCCCCCGCAGGTGACCTCATCAGTGGCGTACCTCTTCGTACCTTATCGGCGACAGAGTCGAAATCCGTCGTGTCTGCCCCAACGCCCTCAGGTAATGAAATATAAATAATTTGTTTTCTTATAATGTCATAATAAGAATAATCTATTAATAATCAATTTTTGATAGGCACCGTCAGAGCAAGCCGACAAGGAAGAAGAAAGGCCTCGTCACAAGGAAGGGTCTCGAGAAGACCGTGAGTACCTCAGGAATGATCGTCATCGATACTGACGGGGATGGGAACGTAGTATCGGGCAGGAAGACGAGGATGTACTCTGGCCGTGTGGGAGCGCTCATTAGGGATGGAGTCCCTATGTTGTGGTCAGACTGGGGCGAGGTCCCACAGGAGGTTAAGGACATGGTCCACAACGCAATGTCAGTAAGTATAAAAAATTCACAATTAATATTATGTATTACATTGTTGATTTATGAAAAACTAACTAATAAACGTTTTAATGCAGATGTGGTTTGACGTTCCTCAGCACTTGAGGAACACTTGGGCGGACGTTATGCATGGGGGAAGGTACGTTGGAAAGTTAATGAAAAAACAAAATTATATATGTAATTTGTCAAGACCCACCCCGAGTTAAACCCCTTTTAACCCGAAGTAAGTCCTGCGGGGACCACCTCCCAAAGAAGATTCTGCCGAAAAATCGACATAGTCTCCCTTGAAAAGTGGACAACCCTTAACCTGCAATAACCCACAATACACTTCTAATACCAATATCCATCCGAAACTCCTGGAGCCATCCTGCTCCCAATAACCAACAACTCCACAAGATACACATCTAACAAATCCAACAAATAGTTCAACATCTCCGAATGTAAATGATACATAAAGTTCCAAGTCCCTAAGAGTTATCCAACAAATGAATCTACCCGATGTGTATCAGAGCGTCTAAGATTAAAGCAAAAACATAGGTATATTACAAGTAGGTCAACCCGGAACCTACTGATAGTGCGGAATGTGGCGGTAACTATGCTGGGCCTCCAAGTAGTCTAGATGGGTCGAGCACTGCAATCTGGGCATTTTAAAACAAAGGGCCCAGGGGAGAAACATTGAAAACTGTCAGGGTGAGTGGACAAAAATAAAATATAAAAACTCTAATTCCTTTAATGTTCTCCCTCTACATTTTTCTAAGCAAATCCGCATGTAGGTAAAACATAAACAATGCCTTGGCTCAAAATATAAACAATTATGTGGGGTATTAACCTCATCCACGAGAAAACCCGACCTGCTCTATTCGGGAAGGTCTAATGACCCGCTCTACCGAAGAGGGTCCCTGACCTGCTCTATCCGGGAAGGTCAAATGACCAGCTCTACCGGAGAAGGTCCCTGACCTGCTCTATCCAGAGATGGTACCCGCTCTAACTGGAGAGGGTCCATGCTAGCAAACAATCCTTATATCCTTTTCCCTTTTCCCTTTTTCAAAATCCCTTTAAAACCTGTAAAACCTGTAAGACCTCGTAAAACCTCGTGGAAACAATAAATCGAAAACCCCTTTAAAATCCGTGAGCCAAATTTCTCCTTTAAAAACATCTCCCTCCAAAATCCCAAAACGGTGATAATCAATAAAACCATACCCCGGGAAAAATCCTTTAAAATCACGGGATGGGTATGAACCTCTTTCCCGGTTTGTTTGCCTTTAAAATCCTTAAATCCCCTTTTCCCAAATCACCGTAAAACATATAAATAGAGGAAATCATATATGCAGGAGAAACCAATTAAAGTATAAAGCATGCAATTTAATTTAAATCAAAGGTCCACTCACAGATGCACTAGGTCTGCCGGCTACCAGATGGCTGCTCAGCTCGAGCTCCCCCACGTCCTGTCCAATACACACAACAAGTCTTAAACCCTTAATCAAAGTGAGGGCAACCATAACACGCTCTACCCTTAGCGTTCAACCTTAACCATCTAACAAAAGTGTGGGGTGTCGGCCTCTAATACCCCAAATAGCGTACAAACTCTTAATTACGCTCTCACGCCTAGCCGGTTCTCCCTAAACGACCGGCTAGGCCTCTAATACCCCAAATAGCTACCAAATTCTATGGGATTGTAGTACACCTAAAACCCATCCTAAACATATAAAGAACTCATCAAATGGTGATCTAGGGAGGGAGAAATTTGATCCCGAAAATCTACTGTACATATGAAGAACAAATCGGAATTTCTCCCGATTTACGGCGAGTTAGGTTGGAAAGCTTACCTAGAAACGAAGTAGACTCGGAGGCCGAACTTTTGGGACCGGTGCGGTGGCCTGAGGTGGCCGGACGGCGGCGCTGTGGCGGCCGAAAGCTCCGGCACTGTTTTCCGATCGCACGGGGAGAGAGAGAAAGAGGCTGGGGTGAAAAATCTGATTTTTCATCCCGGTAATTCCTATATATAGTCATTTTACCGCACAGTAACTTTACATTTTTTGTTTATAACTTTCTCATACGAACTCCGATTTGAGCGTGCTACGTGTCCACGAACTCGTAACGACGCCCTCTACAACTTTCAAGAAGGAAGTTTCCCCAAATTCCTGACCTAACGAAAAGTCAACTTTTTGGACCTTTCACGGTAAAACAGTTACTACGGAACTGTTAAAGACCAAAGTAACTTAGGTAATCACCGACCGTAAATGGTTTTAAGAACCGGGATGTGACATAATTAATAATATTTATAATTTTTTTGTGGTATCTGTACGTACAAGGAGTGGAAAAGCGAGTTACGGACCCACTAGACTACGTATGGGAACGAACGTTCTGGTACCCCCCTTGAGTTCCAGTTCAGGGAGTACGAGTGTCGTTGGCTTCTGATATCAGAATTCAAGACCCTCATAAATAGGTAATTAAAAATAATAATTTCTTATATTGTTATTAATTAGTACGTTTTAAAATATTTTACTAATTTCTTTTTCCTTTATAGGCCGTTTCTCGGGCGAACGCTCAGAACCAGCAACGCAACACAAGGAATCATCATGCCGGTTCTAGACCATTCGCATCGTTGATGGTTGAGGCGGCTAGGGAACATCCAGAAGTCAACCGGTACGTCTATAGGTACGAGAAGGCATATCCTTACGCCTAGGAGGATATTGTAAGTCGTTTTACGTTTTCAAATTTTTAAATTATATTTATATATATTTCAAAATGATTATTTTTTTCCTATCCAATTAGGCGAGGGGAGGCAGGCTAGTGACGAGGTGATGACTACTATAGTGAGGGAGACATGGCCAGACACGTAAGAGGAAGACATGTCCGAAGCCATATCTCGGATCGACATTTCGGATTTCAGGGTTGGGGCGAGGATCATGGGCACATCATTCCCACCGTGAGGAAATAACTTCTACTGCCGGGGTCTAGGAAAGAAGGGCTAGGGGTACTGAAGACCACTCCCAGATTTCAAAAAAAATGCAGCCTCGACCATTAGCAGAACGACTCAGCTAGAGGCGGAAGTTCAGATGCTACAGGAACACCAAGACGCTTTACAAGAGTATAGTGCGGCGGTATATGCAACCCAACAAGCACATCAGCAGCAGATATTCCAGTACTTGCAAGAGTTTTCAGCTGCCCAGCTTCAGGGACTTCAGGCTCCGCCCATGCCTACGCCTATTCCCCTACCTCAGTCGCCGCAACCTCCTCAACATCAACCTCCTCTTGGTGCGGATATAGATTTTATATAGTTTTATAGTTTATGGACAATTTATAAATTAATAATTTAATGCAAGACGTTTAGACTACTTTTGATGGTGTACGTTGTTGGTTATATGAAATTGTTTGTGTAATTTGCAGCTTGCTTGGATGGTAATTTAGAAAGTTTGTGGTTTTTTTAGTATAAAAAGTACTATAGCCGAAGAAATTTACTATAATTCTTCGGCTATAGTATTTTATTTTATTTTTTTCAACGTTTAGATGACGAAATATGACTTAATTCGTTGGCTATAGTAGTATTTAGCCGACGAAATGTACTATATTTCGTCAGCTATATTATTTAAATTTTTATTTTTTAAATATTTGGCCGACGATTTATAGTAAATGTCGTCGGCTATAGTGTTTTAAATTGGCCAACAGAATATTTATAGTTCGTCGGCTAAAGTCTTAGGTTGAGGCCGACGACAATTTAATTCGTTGGCCGACGACATCTTAACCGACGACAACTCGTCGGCCAAACTACTGATTCCAGTAGTGTATTAATAATAAACTTTCTTTTATTATGTATGTGTGTTTTTTATTTATACTTGCTTGTTTTTATTTGAATATATTTTATTCTTTTTAACAATATATTCTTGCTACCATTTACTAATATTTAAAATAATTATTCATACTTAAAAATATGTTCTACAATTTAATAAATAGTTAAAACTTAAATATGATTTTGAAAAATGCTACTTTTTTAAATGATCCAGAATAACACATGGGGTCACTCTAATTACTTAGGTCAATTCACTCAAGTGACCCAACGAGTGAACATGGTTAAGTGGATACTCGTGAGTTTAACAACCTAGACTGATTAAGAATACTGGGCTCAGGTGGGTTATTTTACTTTGAGAACCGAGATGGGACCGACCCCGATCACAAACTGTTGGGCTCCTACTAAGAATAAGCGAACGTGCACTAGTAAACTCTACTCTAGTAAAGAAACGCTCCGGACTGTGTCTTGTGCTTCGCTTGAAACTTATGAAAGAATCCCCGCATTTGTTTCGGAGATCACTCCACCTCTGCCCTCTCAAAGTTGTGTCTTTTCACTTGCCTTCATTTCAATATCTATTTGGGAATTTGGGTCTTGCAATTGTCCTAAAGAAAACATAAACAAAACAAAATCCTTGGAAGGTTTGAGATTCCGAGTTCTGGGTTTAGAGGAATGAGGTTTCAACTTTTGGGTTGTTGATCACTGGGGCAGCAAGTCAGCAACTGCTAGGCTTGACGAAATTTATTGATTGGTTACCTATCCTATTTTTCTTTTTGATGTACATTTGGACTTTGTTCTCTAATGAAATAATGGGAGATACAAATCAACTAGACACAAACCTAGAGCTGCTTTTTTGCTTTAGAAATTCACTCCCAAATGTAGGAAATATTGTTTTTCTATGCTAATCTGGTATTGACCTGTTGACCTGTTGACCGTATTAGGGAGCCGTGTTGCTGCCAAAGCTGGTCCTATTACAATTCCTGCAAATTGTGGAAATTTGCAGATAGTTCCATGAGAATTTGGAGAAATTTCCACCTTGAATAGGACCACCCAACTCATTAATTCTTGTTTGATACACAGCTATTTCCTGGTTGAACTTTGGCTTGCCTTATTATTTACGTCTTTGGTCTTGTTCACTTGGGTGAAGTTTTCTACAAGTAATTGATGTATTGGATGAGCCAATTTGGGACATGACTCTGTTCACTTGTTGAATTTCCTTTCTTTGTCAAGAAAAAAGGTAAGGTAGCAATTTGTTCGATTGGATTGAAGTTCATTTTACATGTTAGCGACAATTCAAAAGTTTTGAGGAAATCATATTGTATCTTCACTATCGATCGTGTATAAAACGTATTTGGAGAAAAAGAACACTTTTTTTGTTTTTGGATGTTAACGGGAATCACTATGAAGCTGATATATGGTTTGAGATCTTGTATTCATAGTACAGGGATGGCCAAAATAGGAATTTTCCCCGCCCGCTCTCCCCTCCAAGTCCATGTGCCCCTGTTTCCCTATGCCCTCATGCCCTATCTAGGCATATTCTTAAATGGGAGATTCTTCGCTCGGCCCGTAAGAAATGGGGTCCATGTCTCTATCCCTTGTATTGATATTAACTTTTTTTAAATTTGTTTGATTATTTATTTTTTTCCACCTTTTTCCGCTCTTTTACTGATTTTAAACTAAATGGGGACCTGTCTGGGGAATGGGGAAACCCTGCCCCCGCCCGCGTAGGGAGATTCTGGTGGATGCAGGGGCAGCAATTCTGGTGATGGGGAATATCTAGGGTCAAGAAAGATTCATCCAGTCCTAGCCTCATGACGTATGTCACCAAGGGGAAGTAATGTTAACACACATATCAGAGATAGAACTGTAAGCTCTCAAGAACCTGCATCGAAAGCTAGCTGTGAGCAGGATGTTTTTGACAAAGTAGCAACTTTAAGAGGTGCCAGCAGTAAGGGAGAAGCTTCGGATGCCTTAGCTGTAATAGAATGCGTAAACGAGGAAGTTTTGGACTTGAAAGATGATGAGGAAGTTATTTTACCTACCCCGACAGAACTAGCTGATACTGAACCGCAAGTTAAGGATCTTGAGGACAAAGTTAACCTGGCATGGGAACTGAAGAGAGCCCGATGGAGGTTACAAACAGTATGTATTTAGAGTCTGAACAGAGAAAGAGGCTCATTGATTTATTACTGCAATTTAAAGACTGTATTTGCAAAGAAATATGAAGATATTTCAAGATTATCTCTAGAATTAGTATGTCATCGTTTGCCCACGATACCAGGAAAGAAGTCAGAGAAGCAAGATCATTGGCGAATGAACGTTAACACAATATTAGTAGTCACATCTTGATTCTGATGATCAAATTTAAGAAACGAAAATCCGACCGTCTGATATGATCATCATGATAAAATACATGTATATTCAACTTGATCCGATAAAGTTAAGGGTTCGATCCAGACGGTCAATCCCGTAAGTCAAACCCCTAAACGCACTGAAACGGTCATGTGACCGTCTAAATTACGTATTTTGGCCAGAACTTCAATACTAAATAGTTTTAAATTGATGAGAGACAACTAATGGAAGGTCTTGACCTTAAACTTCAAAACCTTAACCGACCAATACCCTAAATATGAATCTCATCGGGTTAATCAAATTAATATAGCCGACGAATTTAAATATTTCTCATCGGCTATGGTATCTATATATTTTTATTTTTTTATTTTATTTATTCTGTAATAGCCGACGATAAATTCTTTTTTAAATCGGCTAAAATATAGAGACTAAAGCTGACGAAAAAAAACTTTAGCCGACACAATTCCTTTTTTGTTGGCTAAATTTCGCCGGCTAAAGTTTCTCAACTTTAGCCGACGAAATTATGGACTTTAGCCAACGAATTATAGATTCATCGGCTAAAGCCTAGTAGAGTCGATTTTTTTTGCCGACAAAATTTGAGTTTGTCGGCCTGTTTTTTTCATCGGCTATACTACTTTCTCTAGTAGTGTATGTAGGTTTACATGCTTTTGAGACTAAAATAAAGTCCTCTTGTGGACATTAGATTTTGAGTTAGTATTTCTTTATAGGTTTTATAGACTCTTTGTGTTGTTTCAAAATCTGCTCCAGTTGACCAGCAGTTAGACCTTTCAATACCATAATATCAATTTTAGCCGACAAAAAATTTTGGTCGGCCTGTTACATAATTTCATCGGTTAAAGTGTTAGCCGACGAGTCTTCTCCTTGGTTAACTAATATATTTATTGGAGTTTTAACTTCCGGTCTTCCCCTTGGTTAATTAATATTTTTGTTATACGCCTGCTGGAGTAACATACATTTTCTCAAAAAAAAATGATTTGATAACACAAAGTAGATCCAAAAAAAACTCAAGGAATCGACCCTTCAATAGTAAAGCTTGGACTTGGTCAATTCTTAGTTCTTACTAGCCAATTTGCTTGGCTTGTTCCATATCTTGGTCACAGCCTACCCTACTCCTCTAAGTGCGAATGTCAAATATCCGGTCGTGAATTATGTGTCAACCCGTAGATTATCTAAACCATATGCTACGTTTATGAATCAATTATCTTCTGTATCTCTACCTAGTAAAGTGCAGGATGCAATGCAAGATGAGAAATGGATGCAAACAATGAAGCTAGAGATGGATGCTCTTGAAAAAAAATGGTACGTATGAGCTAGTGTCATTACCACCTGGAAAAAGATGATTGGTTGTCGATGAGTTTATACTGTAAAACATAACTGTGATGGAACAGTATACATGTATAAAGCAAGGTTGGTAGCCAAAGGCTACACTCAGAAGTATGGGATGGACTATGATGAGACGTTTGCACCAGTGACCAATTTTAACACAATTCAGGTAATTCTTTTGTTAGCAGCTAACCTTAATTGGCCTTTGCAATAGTTTGATGTTAAGAATGCGTTCTTGCATGGTGACATATACGAGGTGGTTTACATGGATTTGCCTCCTGGATATGGTACCTCTACTGGCGAGCGGGTGGTGTGTAAATTGAAGAAGTCTCTCTATGGCTTAAAACAGTCTCCTAGACCATGGTTTGGCCAGTTCACTAAGTTCATGAAGGGAATTTGATACTGGTAAAGTAACTATGATCATACTTTGTTCCTTAATCATCAGTGTGACAAGTGTGAGACCTCGATAATTTTATTTAATTTTCTGACACATTTAGGGTTTAATTCCGATTACTTTTCAGTACGTCGTAAATTTTTGTCTAACGTCTTCACGTTAGGACACGCGTCGCCACATGCGTGAAAGTATTTACGGAATATTTTCCGGCACTTCACGTATTTTTCGTACAACTTTTACGATTTAATTTGACGTTTGGTTGTTTTTAAATAGTTTTTGAAAAAGAATTTGGTTTGGTAAATTATTTTGAAAGTGGGATTAAATCGTGACCGTTGATTTGATCGTCGAATTGTGGTCGAATTTATTGATTGGTTACCTATCCTATTTTTCTTTTTGATGTACATTTGGACTTTGTTCTCTAATGAAATAATGGGAGATACAAATCAACTAGACACAAACCTAGAGCTGCTTTTTTGCTTTAGAAATTCACTCCCAAATATAGGAAATATTGTTTTTCTATGCTAATCTGGTATTGACCTGTTGACCTGTTGAACGTATTAGGGAGCCGTGTTGTTGCCAAAGCTGCTCCTATTACAATTCCTGCAAATTGTGGAAATTTGCAGATAGTTCCATGAGAATTTGGAGAAATTTCCCACCTTGAATAGGACCACCCAACTCATTAATTCTTGTTTGATACACAGCTATTTCCTGGTTGAACTTTGGCTTGCCTTATTATTTACGTCTTTGGTCTTGTTCACTTGGGTGAAGTTTTCTACAAGTAATTGATGTATTGGATGAGCCAATTTGGGACATGACTCTGTTCACTTGTTGAATTTCCTTTCTTTGTCAAGAAAAAAGGTAAGGTAGCAATTTGTTCGATTAGATTGAAGTTCATTTTACATGTTAGCGACAATTCAAAAGTTTTGAGGAAATCATATTGTATCTTCACTATCGATCGTGTATAAAACGTATTTGGAGAAAAAGAACACTTTATTTGTTTTTGGATGTTAACTTGTATTCATAGTACAGGGATGGCCAAACTAGGAATTTTCCCCGCCCGCTCCCCCTCCAAGTCCCTGTGCCCCTGTTTCCCTATGCCCTCTTGCCCTATCTAGGGATATTCCTAAATGGGAGATTCTTCGCTCGGCCCGTAAGAAATGGGGTCCACGTCTCTATCCCTTGTATTGATATTGACTTTTTTTTAAATTTGTTTGATTATTTGTTTTTTCTACCTTTTTCCGCTCTTTTACTGATTTTAAACTAAATGGGGACCTGTCTGGGGAATGGGGAAACCCTGCCCCCGCCCGCGTAGGGAGATTGTGGTGGATGCAGGGGCAGCAATTCTGGTGATGGGGAATATCTAGGGTCAAGAAAGATTCATCCAGTCCTAGCCTCATGACGTATGTCACCAAGGGGAAGTAATGTTAACACACATATCAGAGATAGAACTGTAAGCTCTCAAGAACCTGCATCGAAAGCTAGCTGTGAGCCGGATGTTTTTGACAAAGTAGCAACTTTAAGAGGTGCCAGCAGTAGGGGAGAAGCTTCGGATGCCTTAGCTGTAATAGAATGCGTAAACGAGGAAGTTTTGGACTTGAAAGATGTTGATGAAGTTATTTTACCTACCCCGACAAAACTAGCTGATACTGCACCGCAAGTTAAGGATCTTGAGGACAAAGTTAACCTGGCATGGGAACTGAAGAGAGCCCGATGGAGGTTACAAACAGTATGTATTCAGAGTCTGAACAGAGAAAGAGGCTCATTGATTTATTACTGCAATTTAAAGACTGTATTTGCAAAGAAATATGAAGATATTTCAAGATTATCTCTAGAATTAGTATGTCATCGTTTGCCCACTATACCAGGAAAGAAGTCTGAGAAGCAAGATCATTGGCGAATGAACATTAACAAAAAAGTGTCAATCAAGGAGGAAGTGAAAAAACTGCTGAAGTTTGGGATCATTAGGGTGGTAAAATATAATGAGTGGTTGCCCAACATAATACATGTTCGTAAGAAGAATGGCAAGATCAAGGCTTGTGTGGATTATCGAGACCTAAACGAGGCTACACCAAAAGATGTATATCTCATGCTAATGGATGATATGTTGATAGACGTAGTGGCAGGTTCTACGTAGAGTTTGTTTTTGAAACGGAACATTTATTTAAAACTTAGTAACTAAGTTATACAATATTAGTAGTCACATCTTGATTCTGATGATCAAATTTAAGAAACGAAAATCCGACCGTCTGATATGACCATCATGATAAAATACATGTATATTCAACTTGATCCGATAAAGTTAAGGGCTCGATCCAGACGGCCAATCCCGTAAGTCAAACCCCTAAACGCACTGAAACGGTCATGTGACAGTCTAAATTACGTATTTGGCCGGAACTTCAATACCAAATAGTTTTAAATTGATGAGAGGCAACTAATGGAAGGTCTTGACCTTAAACTTCAAAACCTTAACCGACCAATACCCTAAATATGAATCTCATCGGGTTAATCAAATAAATATAGCCGACGAATTTAAATATTTCTCATCGGCTATGGTATCTAAATATTTTTATTTTTTTATTTTATTTATTCTGTAATAGCTGACGATAAATTCTTTTTTAAATCGGCTAAAATATAGATACTAAAGCTGACGAAAAAAAAACTTTAGCCGACACAATTCCTTTTTTATTGGCTAAATTTCGTCGGCTAAAGCCTAGTAGAGTCGATTTTTTTTGCCGACAAAATTTGAGTTTGTCGGCATGTTTTTTTCATCGGCTATACTACTTTCTCTAGTAGTGTATGTAGGTTTACATGCTTTTGAGACTAAAATAAAGTCCTCTTGTGGACATTAGATTTTGAGTTAGTATTTCTTTATAGGTTTTATAGACTCTTTGAGTTGTTTCAAAATCTGCTCCAGTTGACCAGCAGTTAGACCTTTCAATACCATAATATTAATTTTAGCCGACAAAAAATTTTGCTCGGCCTGTTACATAATTTCATCGGTTAGCCGACGAGTCTTCTCCTTGGTTAACTAATATATTTATTGGAGTTTTAACTTCCGGTCTTCCCCATGGTTAACTAATATTTTGTTATACGCCTGCTGGAGTAACATACATTTTCTAAAAAAAAATGATTTGATAACACAAAATAGATCCAAAAAAACTCAAGGAATCGACCCTTCAATAGTAAAGCTTGGACTTGTTCAATTCTTAGTTCTTACTAGCCAATTTGCTTGGACTTGTTCCATATCTTGGTCACTGCCTACCCTACTCCTCTAAGTGCGAATGTCAAATATCCGGTCGTGAATTATGTGTCAACCCGTAGATTATCTAAACCATATGCTACGTTTATGAATCAATTATCTTCTGTATCTCTACCTAGTAAAGTGCAGGATGCAATGCAAGATGAGAAATGGATGCAAACAATGAAGCTACAGATGGATGCTCTTGAAAAAAAATGGTACGTATGAGCTAGTGTCATTACCACCTGGAAAAAAGATGATTGGTTGTCGATGAGTTTATACTGTAAAATATAACTGTGATGGAACAGTATACATGTATAAAGCAAGGTTGGTAGCCAAAGGCTACACTCAGAAGTATGGGATGGACAATGATGAGACGTTTGCACCAGTGACCAATATTAACACAATTCAGGTAATTATTTTGTTAGCAGCTAACCTTAATTGACCTTTGCAATAGTTTGATGTTAAGAATGCGTTCTTGCATGGTGACATATACGAGGTGGTTTACATGGATTTGCCTCCTGGATATGGTACCTCTACTGGCGAGCGGGTGGTGTGTAAATTGAAGAAGTCTCTCTATGGCTTAAAACAGTCTCCTAAACCATGGTTTGGCCAGTTCACTAAGTACATGAAGGGTTTAATTCCGATTACTTTTCAGTACGTCGTAAATTTTTGTCTAACGTCTTCACGTTAGGACACACGTCACCACATGCGTGAAAGCATTTACGGAATATTTTCCGGCACTTCACGTATTTTTCACAACTTTTACGATTTAATTTGACGTTTGGTTGTTTTTAAATAGTTTTTGAAAAAGAATTTGGTTTGGTAAATTATTTTGAAAGTGGGATTAAATCGTGGTCGTTGATTCGATCGTCGAATCGTGGCCGTTGGTTTCTTTAAAAAAAAACCCTATCATCTTATCTCATCCTATCTCTTCTCTCTACCTCTACTTTCTCCTTTTATCCTTTCCCCTTTTCTTTTCTCCCACACTTTCCTCTTCTTCTCTTTCCTCTTCTGCTTTTCTCCCGAAGCGGAAGCTTTCCTCTTCCTACCCTCGATCCAGCAGCCAGCCACCTCCTCCACCCGACGCGCGTCGAAACTCACCGTCGCCTCAATCCGCCTCACCTCGCCCCGGCGACCTTGTCCAGGCCACAAGCGACGCCAGCGCCGCCCAGCAGAGGACGAAAACTCAGGAACACTGTGCAGAGCAGATCGAAGTGATCCAGAGGGTTTGAAGAGCCAGGGAGCTCCCAGGCGCCACCAGGAGCTGCCTAGAAGCAAGGAGGAATGAGGAGAAGGCCAGCGGATCTCCGCCGGAGGGGTTTTGCCGGAAAAACCAGGGAGGAAGTGTAAGGTACGAAACTCGATCTTTTCTTCTGTTTGAGGAGTTGTTGGATAGCCTAGGTTGTGTAGAAGGAGAAAAGATGAGCCAAAGGACTAGATTTGGCCGGAAAACCGACCTATTCTGGCGACACAGTCGATCGGAAACCGGCACGGTAAAAACCAGAGTTTTTACCGTGTCAGTTTCACTTTTACAGTTTTACCCAGGGATAGAGTTATCAAATTACCCCTGACAGATTAAATAATTACATTTACTGTTTACTTTTACTGTTTACCTCTACTGTTTTACCCTGTTTACTTTTACTGTTTTACCTTTAACTATTTACTTTTTACTGTTGACTTTTACTATTCATCGGTTGACTTTGACCGTTGACTTTTTGCCCCGTTGACTTTACTGTTGGCCGTTGACTTTTACCGTAGAACACTTACTGTTACGTTTTCGATCACTACGGTTAAATGTTTTAAAGGTTTTTTATTTACAAACGTGGCAAAAAACGACGTAAGTACTGAATAAGAAATAATCCTGAATTCTCACCGGTTCGAGAATCGGAGTGTTAAATAAGTTAGACCCTAATGTCAGAAAGATAAACAAAGAATGTTTATCAAGTCACAATCGTAGATAGAAAATCCTCGAATTGCGTTTACCTGACTCTCATTGTTATCTCACCCACAGACTCAGGAGCACATCGACGTTGGCTTCAGGAGGACAAGGAGCGCGGCCAGCTGTATTGATGATTTGTTCGATCAGCTTGCAGGAGCTCAGTTCTTTTCTAAGATCGATCTGAGGTCTGGTTATCATCAGCTTCGAGTACGAGATGGTGACATAGAGAAGACAGCTTTCCGTACACGGTACGGCCACTTCGAGTTCCTTGTCATGTCATTCGAATTGACGAATGCCCCAGCAGCTTTCATGGATCTCATGAACAGAGTCTTCCGACCTTATCTTGATCAGTTCATCGACGACATTTTAGTCTACTCCAAGACACAAGCAGAGCATGAGTATCATCTTCGCACCATTTTACAAACTTTGTGGAATCACCAGGTTTTCGTGAAAAAGTCAAAGTGCGAGTTTTGGCTTTCAAAGGTGCAGTTTCTTGGACATGTAGTCTCAGCTTCAGGATTGTCAGTGGATCCGGCGAAGATCGAGGCAGTCCTAGATTGGGAACGTCCTCGTAATGTTACAGAAGTGAGGAGTTTTCTTGGCCTAGCTGGGTACTACCGCTGTTTTGTACAGGACTTCTCAAAGATTGCCACGCCACTAACCAACTTGACAAAGAAAGAAGTCAAGTTTGAATGGAGTGACGCGTGTGAAGAGGCCTTTGCAGAGTTGAAGAACCATTTGACTACCGCCCCAGTCCTCGTTCTTCCCAATGGTGTAGATCCGAACCAAGTGTATACAGATGCTTCAGGGACTGGTTTGGGTTGTGTGCTCATGAAGAATGGCGGAGTAGTTTGTTATGGCTCCAGACAGTTGAAGCCGCATGAGAAGAATTATCTGACTCATGATTTGGAGTTGGCCGCTGTTGTATATGCTTTGAAGATCTGGAGGTGTTATCTTTACGGAGCCACCTTCGAGATCTATACGGATCACAAGAGTCTACAGTACATCTTCACTCAACGTGATCTTAATCTACGACAGCGGAGATGGATGGAGTATCTTATAGATTATGAGTTCACTCTACGATACCATCCAAGCAAAGGAAATGTTGTTGCTGATGCTTTGAGCAGAAAGCCGAGGTATGAGCTTGCGAGTATTTTTCTCTCTCGCATGGAGGCTTTGGAGACGCTGGAGGATTATGATTTGGATGTGTGGTTCGGGGATTCTCATGGATTCTTGGCTAGTGTGTCATTCAGGCCCCACATCTTACAGCAGGTGGGAGAGTACCAGTGGAATGATCCAGAGAGTCACTTGCTTCGAGCCCAAGTTTACTCAGGTGAAGCCGATAGCAAGTGGAGCATCAGTGATGATGGATTTATCAGGTATAAGGGACGTGTCTTTGTCCTTAGTGATGATTACATCCAGAAACTTGTGTTGGATGAGTCACACCGGACCAGTTTCACCATGCATCCTGGAACTACAAAGATGTATCAAGACATGAAGCGACAGTGGAAGTGGGACCATATGACCATGGATTTCGTCACCGGCCTACCCCGATCACGGGAAGGTCATGATGGGATATGGGTGATAATTGATAGATTGTCGAAATGTGCACACTTTCTACCTATCAAGATGAGCTCACCTACACAGTACTTTGCAGATTTGTATATTAGTGAGGTGATCAGGCTTCATGGGATACCAAAGAGCATCATCTCAGACCGTGACCCACGTTTCACTTCCAAGCTCTGGAAGTCATTACAGAAAGAGTTGGGCACCGAGTTACATTTGAGTTCAGCTTATCATCCTCAGACGAATGGACATTCCGAGCATACGATTCGTACCTTGGAGGACATGCTTCGAGCCTGCATAGTTGATTTTGGTGAAAAGTGGCATGAATGCCTGTCACTTGCAAAGTTTGCCTATAATAATAGCTACCACCGTAGCATTGGTATGGCTCCATTTGAGGCACTGTATGGTCGACCATGTAGGTCCCCTACGTGTTGGTTGGACAGAGAGGACAAGGTTTTACTTGGTCCTGATGTGATACAGGAGACATCGGAGAAACTTCCGATTGTCCAGGAGAGGCTTAGGGCAGCCCAGAGTAGGAGCAAGTCATATGCAGATACACGCCGGACACCTCTTGAGTTTGCAGTGGGAGACTTTGTGTACTTGAAAGTCAGTCCTCGCAAGGGAGTTAGACGATTTGGGGTTAAGGGGAAGTTGGCCCCAAGGTTTGTAGGGCCCTTCCCGATAGCTCAGAGAGTTGGATCCGTTGCATACCGAATTCACCTGTCACCACGATTGCAGCATATACATGACGTGTTCCACGTCTCACAGTTACGAAAAAGCCTACCGGGACCCCCACAGAATATTGTTTGGACTGATATACAGCTGCGCAGCGACGCTTCTTATGAGGAGAGACCGTACCGCATCTTGGATCGTGATGTGAGGAAGCTCAGGAACCATGGGGTTCCAGTTGTGAAAGTGCAGTGGGATCATCATAGTGAGGAAGAGGCTATTTGGGAGCTTGAGTCGGTCATGCGGAAGGCTCATCCACACCTCTTCTGATGTCAGGTAAATTTCGAGGACGAAATTCAATTTAAGGGGGGTAGAGTGTGAGACCCCGATAATTTTATTTAATTTTCCGACACATTTAGGGTTTAATTTCGATTACTTTTCAGTACGTCGTAAATTTTTGTCTAACGTCTTCACGTTAGGACACACGTCGCCACATGCATGAAAGTATTTACGGAATATTTTCCGGCACTTCACGTATTTTTCGTACAACTTTTACGATTTAATTTGACGTTTGGTTGTTTTTAAATAGTTTTTGAAAAAGAATTTGGTTTGGTAAATTATTTTAAAAGTGGGATTAAATCGTGACCATTGATTTGATCGTCGAGTCGTGACCGTTGGTTTCTTTTTAAAAAACCCTATCATCTTATCTCATCCTATCTCTTCTCTCCACCTCTCCTTTCTCCTTTTATCCTTTCCCCTTTTCTTTTCTCCCTCACTTTCCTCTTCTTCTCTTTCCTCTTCTGCTTTTCTCCCGAAACGGAAGCTTTCCTCTTCCTGCCCTCAATCCAGCAGCCAGCCACCTCCTCCACCCGGCACGTGTCGACACTCACCGCCGCCTCCATCCGCCTCGCCTCGCCTCGGCGACCTTGCCCAGGCCACCAGCGACGTCAGCGCCGCCCAGCAGAGGACGAAAACTCAAGAACACTGTGCAGAGCAGATCGAAGTGATCCAGAGGGTTTGAAGAGCCAGGGAGCTCCCAGGCGCCACCAGGAGCTGCCTAGAAGCAAGGAGGAATGAGGAGAAGGCCAGCGGAGCTCTGCCGGAGGGTTTTGCGGGAAAAACCAGGGAGGAAGTGTGAGGTACGAAACTCAATCTTTTCTTCTGTTTGAGGAGTTGTTGGATAGCCTAGGTTGTGTAGAAGGAGAAAAGAGGAGCCAAAGGACTCTCGATTTGGCCGGAAAACCGACCTATTCCGGCGACACAATCGATCGGAAACCGGCACGGTAAAAACCAGAGTTTTTACCGTGTCAGTTTCACTTTTACAGTTTTACCCAGGGGTAGAGTTACCATATTACCCCTGACAGATTAAATAATTACATTTACTGTTTATTGTTTACTGTTTACTTTTACTGTTTTACTGTTTACCTTTAATGTTTTACCCTGTTTACTTTTATTGTTTTACCTTTAACTATTTATTGTTACTTTTTACTGTTGACTTTTACTATTCATCTGTTGACTTTGACCGTTGAATTTTACCATTCACCAGTTGACTTTGATCGTTGACCGTTGACTTTTACTATTTCAAAGTTGACTTTTGACTTTTACCGTAGAACACCTACTTTTACGTTTTTGATTACAACGGTAAATAAGTTAGACCCTAATGTCAGAAAGATAAACAAAGAATGTTTATCAAGTCACAATCGTAGATAGAAAATCCTCGAATTGCATATACCTGACTCTCATTGTTATCTCACCCACAGACTCAGAAGCACATCGGCGTTGGCTTCAGAAGGACCAGGAGTTGGAGCGCGGCCAGCTGTATCAGCATATCAGGTAGTAGGGGGCACGCCCAATGGGTGAGCTGAAACCCTCCCAGGTTGGTGGCTTTTCTTTACTTATATATAAAAGTATAGCTGCATTGTTTTACTATATGACCACAGCATTTGGTGTGCGTGTGTGCGTTTGGATCAAAAGAGTAGCACTGTTGTCCTGATTTCCGGTTCTTGGCCTGAGAGCGACGGGACCTAGTATTTAGACTATGCTTCCCACGGTGTCGATGACCGTGAACCTCCGGAGGGGCAATGCCCTGTTTATTTAATTATCCCACTTACGCTCGTCTCGCACAGAGTTAAGCGAGACGTAAGTGCGGTGCGCTGTTACGAGAGATTAGTTGGGCATTAGCTGTAAATGGACGCTCTCGCTACTATTCGTTTATCGACGCATAGGTAGTTGGCCCCGGTTTGCTGTGAAGACAAACCCGGGATATTCGGCCATGTGGATCATGAGAGTTCTCTCTTATGTGGTCAACATGTTTTACTTGAGCTTTGCGTGCGTGACTATTGCATATGTTTTTAAATGCCCTGGACGTATTACTATACGTTCCACACTTATGTAAATTATATGCTTTCTCATGGGTTTTAAACCCTGACTTGGTTGGCTTTGGGCCCCATTTGGGCTAGCGAGGACGCGTTGCTCACCCCTACATCTTTTCAGGTCTACAGCACCCATCTTTGGAGGACTTCTACTTTCGGGGACACCCGTTCTGGTGTGGGCTCCATATCTCATGATTTCGGTTTTATGATTTCCGTATTTGATATTCTTGAATAATTTGTTGCGTACTTTGAGACATCATTCGGGCTTGTTATTTCCGAGACCATTTCCCTTTATTTATATTTGTCTCGGGTATTTTTCATTTGCTACCTTCCGCTTGTAAAATAATTGTAAGTTATTCTGCACATTTGTCATCTCATATTTGACTTTCATATTATTTGTGTGCTGGTTATTTCTTTTATAGCCTTGTGGTTTCGATCTGAAGGGTCATTAATACGTCCAAGGACGTATTGATTTCTCTCTAGACCGGGATCACGACGGTTACTGTCGTGTTCCGGGGCCGGAAATAGTCCCGAAATGCGACAGCAAGGTTACCGTTTTAATCATTTATGTTGATGACATGGTTGTTACAGGAGATGACTTTGAGGAAATCCAAAAGTTACAAAGTCAACTACCTTCTGAGTTTGAGATGAAAGATTTAGGTAATTTGAATATTTTTTGGGAATTGAATTTGCTCGTGGGAGGGACTTTATTTTGTTAAGCCAGAGAAAATATGTTTTAGACTTGTTAGCAGAAACATGTATGCTTGATTGTAAACCTGTTGATACTCCTATTGAGCAGAACCAACAGCTGGGAAAATATTTGGATCAGGTATCCACAAATAAAGCAAGATATCAAAGATTAATTGGGTGATTCATTTATTTGTCACACACTAGACCTGATTTAGCTTATTTGGATCAGGTACCCACAAATAAAGCAAGATATCAAAGATTAATTGGGTGATTAATTTATTTGTCACACACTAGACCTGATTTAGCTTATGCAGTTAGTGTGGTGAGTCGGTTTATGCATAATCTCAGTGAAGCACATATAGAAGCTGTATTTCGTATCTTGAAGTATTTGAAGTCTGCTCCTGAGAAGGTGTTAATCTTATCCAAACACAGGCATTTGGATGTCTCTAGGTATACAGATGCAGATTGGGCAGATTAGAGGTCTACATCGGTCTATTTCACATTTGTTAGGGGTAACTTAGTTACTTGAAAAAACAAGAAACAAAAAGCAGTAGCTCGTTCTAGTGTAGAAGCAGAATACAGAGGAATAGCCTAAAAACTTTGTGAGATGTTGTGGTTAAGACATTTGTTAAGAGATTCAGGATTTCGACGAAAGAAAGTTATGTCGCTTTATTGCGATAATAAAGCTGCAATTGAGATTGCTCACAATCTTCTTCAACATGAACATACAAAACATGTGGAGGTATATCGACATTTCATTAAAGAAAAGTTAAATGGTCATGTTATTTTCTTTCCTTACGTCCCCACTGAAGATCAGTTGACCGATATCCTTACAAAGGCTCTTCCGCGTAAAGCCTTTCATAACTCACTTGATAAGTTGAGCATTTGTGATCTGTATACACCAACTTGAGGGGGGTATTAGAGTGAGTTGTTCCCTTTAATATTGGGATTGTAATTTCTTGTTTAGTATTGTGCAATATTATCTATTAATAATTTTCCTACTAGGGTTTGGCAACTAGGGTTGATATCTCGTATAAATACACCATCATGAAAAGGATCAACATACAGTTAACAAGTTTTCTCTGATAATGTTGACTACAAGTCGCACCAAGTATTTGATCCGAGCGTGTTTCTTATATGGGAACTATGATGGTGAAAATAAATCACCAGAATTTGAACTACATTTTGGTGCTAATTTGTGGGATTCAGTGAGTTTTGATGATGCATCCACAGACATAAACAAGGAGCTTGTACATTTTGTACCTGATGTAGTCTCAGATGTACAAGTTTGTCTGGTGAACACTGGCTCCGGGGTTCCATTTATATCTGCCATAGAGCTGAGGCCTTTGAATAATGAATCTTATGAAGCAGAAGTGGGATCCTTGGCACTGGAATGTCGGTATGACACAGGTCTAATTGCTAACAAGAGAAAATACAGGTGGTTATTTATATAGAATAATTACATGTTTGCATTTCATGAGCATTTTGATTTGACATATACATGTACTGATGAAATATCTATATTAGGTATCCAGAGGATATTCATGATCGCTTCTGGTATTTCTATGAAAGCCTTGACGACTGGGAACAGTTGAATACTTCATCCACAATCGACCCTCAGAATCACAACAAAGTCGAATTACCATCTACTGTTATGAGCACCGCTCTGAAGCCAAAAAATGTAAATGAGTCCTTGAATTTTTCTTGGCAGCCAACTGATCAAAATGCAGAATATCATATATTCATGCATTTCGCAGTTGAAAAGCTCCAACCAAACCAGTCTAGATGGCTTTACATTACCAAAAATGGAAGGATGTATAAATGACCCATTTGAATTGGGGTACATGTACCCATCTACTAGTTACAGAACAAAAGCAATGAGCGGAGGACAAAACTTTTCAATCTTAAAGGTTGAGAACTCCACCCATCCTCAATGCTTTTGAGATTTATAAGGTGAAAAAATTCATGGAACTAGTCACAAGTCAAGGAGATGGTAAGTAAATAAATTATAATTCAGTATGCAAGCTTTCATAAATTGAGATTACTTTCATTTATGTCTTACCCTTAACATAATTTGATGAAATTTTTTTCTATTCACACATGCATAAATATTAGTTGCTGCAATCACACAACTCAAATCATCTTATAAAATCAGAAGAAACTGGCAAGGAGATCCTTGTGCCCCCCAAATTTACTCATGGCAAGGTCAGAATTGTAGCTATATGAAAAGTGATCAGGCCCTAAGAATCATATCCTTGTGAGAATTTCTTCATAAATTAACTTACTGATTATTAATGTACATTTATATATGTCTTGTTAAACTGCGGAACATGTAATCAGGAACTTGTCCTCAAGTGGACTAACAGGGGAGATTGATCTTTCTATGTCCGATCTTACAATGCCACAGACTGTAAGTATTTTTTATGTCACACTGTATGTCAAGATTAATAAATTACCAAACTAATGACGAAGTATATTTTTATTTCATCAGTAATTCATTAGCATAGTCTTTACTGAACCTGTTGAACTACCTCATCTCAGGGATTTATCGAATAAAAACTGAACCGGACCTGTTCCAAAATTTTTATCCCAACTGTCTAATTTTAAAGTCCTGTAAGTTATTTGGTCGTGAAGTTAAATTGAAAACCCTTAGTTAGATAAATAATAAGGTGAGAATAATTTCCCTTTGCAGAAATTTGGAGAACAACAATCTCAGAGGCTTGATTCCAGTTGGACTGATTGAAAGAATGAATGATGATTCCAGTTGGACTGATTGAAAGAATGAATGATGGTTCACTAACATTAAGGTGAGTACCTTCCTATTTTATCAACTCCCCTTATCGCGCTTTGGAACTTTCATTCATTAACCACCATACCAGTCTTTTAATGAACTTCAATTTTCTGTCTTACTTATTTATGTAAACTATACCAAGTATTGGGAATTATATAGGGTATATTCTAGGTGTTCTCATCACCTCATGGTACTCATAGTATTGGGAATTAGCAGAGTACTTCATTAGTTCATTGTACACTGACAAGGATAATATAAGACTAGATCACTCCGAATCTCAATCCATATTTTATAGGTCTTTCCGATCATCCGGCCTTGGTGATAATGTTCAATCGATCAGATCAATCCGATTGGCAAAATTAACTTCCGGTTGCAGTCCTCTCTCCAAGCAACAACTTCAACGAGTTCTTGCTCTTTTGAATCACATCGTATCTGATAATTTACAAGTCAATGTTGCTGCAGCAAAACCAAATTTTTCTAAGATCACTTCTCGCCGTTGGATCATCGATAGCCGCACAACATACCACTTCTCTTCGAATCAAAGTTCACTAATACCTGGGGATACAAATTGTTCCTTACCTCCCATATTGTTGCCTAGTGGAGAAAAGGCTAATATTGTTGTAAAGGGTTCACTCCCATGGTCTACTCATGAAATCCCAATTTACCTTTCTCCTCACCTCACCCTCAAACCCAAATCTCAAATGGCCTCACTTCTTATCGTCATGGATCCCAAACCCGAACTGCTCTACCGTCAGACATACCTGAAAACCAAGACGACATCCTCGGCTCCGCCTAGGCCCAGCAACTAATACAGAAGCATCGCTATTTCGGAGCTTGAGCGACCATGGATGAAGCTGAACAATTAACAAGATGACTACTATTGTACAAGAACGAGGGTACAACAACATTAGAGAGAGGTGAGAGACGAGAAGGGAAGAGGATGAAGATATGAAGAAGAGAAACGACCCAAACGATATCCAGTTGGGAGCTTGGTTCACGCGTGATCTCTAACATTTTTTTCTTTCGTTAACGTTGACTTAACCTAGAAGGCAGTTCATATCAAATCTACAATGAAGGTGAAGAGACCAAGGGCGAAGTGGAGTCACTCTCCGAGTGATAGAATTAAACTAAATAGTGATGGGGCGTTTTTGAAGACAGGAGAGTAGGTGGAATAGGGGTAGCGGCAAGAGATGAAGCTGGTCAGTGCGTAGCCGCTCTCGCGAGACATGTCCCTTATGCTAATTCTGCAATTCACACGGATCCGGAAGTGGTACGAGCTAGTTTGCTCATTGCATTGCAACAAGAGTGGAATGAGATTGAGATAGAAAGCGATTGTGCAACAATTTTGAAGGCCCTAGCTACTACCGACGATGATGTGATGGAGGTTAGTCCAATTTTGGTTGATTGTCGTCATTATATGGAGGTCTTTTAGCTTGATACTGCATCGTCATATTTTTCGAGAAGTAAATGGTGTGGCTAATAGGCTAGCACACTTTGTTAGATCATTAAATTTAGATAAGTTCTTGGTTGATGAACCTCTTGAGGTTATTTGGAATGTTCTCATTGAGAATGGTTGTAGTATTTCACAAGGTTTAGGCAATATGTCTCCCTTGGTGTATGATCTTTCTCTTAATAATAATACGAGTGATATCATCTAGCGGGTATCGAAATCGTCTTAAAAAATGTTCAACTTATACAATTTTACTACATAACAGGGGAACATGTGTTTAAGATCAGCTCAGCATCAAACCCAAAGGACTACGTACATACCCAAAAACACATCATCATAAGGCAATGCTTATGGTAATATTCAAACAAGAAAATCATCAAATGTCATAGCTTAAGTTAACAGATCGATTTAAAACCAAGGGTAAGATCCCGCCAACCAGTGGCGGAACTTCAAACAAAAGCTCGGAGGGGCCAAAATTTCCATATGGGCTAATATATACTAAATTGTTGAATTCAATACATAATTACATATAATTAAACTATGATTAAGGGACAAATTTGAATTTTCCGCATGGGCCAAAACCCATTCGCACCCTAACTGTGTTCCACCACTGCCGTCAACGATAACCGAAGTATAAATATCAACCATATTGGCAGTTTAGAGAAATAAAGTGTTTTAACGTGACCAATGGACACAAAGTAGTTGTTGAAGGAAATGTGAATGAAAAATCAGAAACATTTCATCAATTATTTTATATAGTTTTTTCTACGGTGTAAGTCAATGGTAGATACAATATATCCGCAAACTTTAAAAATGTAGATGTATGTTTATATTTGTGATCACTAACCCGATACATGCAACTTGAGATATAAATTACAGGGACTTAATTGGCTTCTCTGCTTGAAAAGCAGATTGTTATGATTTGCTTGGGTTTTCATCACAGACTGCCACGTTATTGTAGAATCATCCAAGGGTTAGAATTTATTCTTCCACAAATACAAAGTAGCATCGCTAGATCTCTCTCCTCACATCTTGTTCTTCTCTCCTTGTTCTTGTTCATCTTCTCCGAAAACCCGATCTTAATGTTATTAAATCAGTCCAACATAACATTGTCCATAAAAATCCATCACTCTAAAGTCTCCATTCATTCCCCAAATTAAAAAAAACCCAAAATCCACCATTCTCTAATCTCAATTGAATCCTAAAATTAAATAAACTCAAAAATCCTCAATTCTCAAATCTCCAATCAATCAATCCAACTCTCACATTTTCACTTTCAGAGCTAAAGAAACCAACACCTTTAGCATTCTAACCCAATCTCATTCATCAATGATAACCTTCAGTTTCATACATTATATCAAACATAATTTCACACACTCTCCGGTCATGGGTCACCACAACCACCACCTTTACTTTTCCACCATCGCTGACGGAGGCGTATCCCAGTGCCTCAAATTAGTTGAGTCCAAACCCAAGTAGTTCCATTACTGAAGCTTCCAGATTGCATTAGCTTTTAGACAATCCCATAATACATGCAAGCCTTTTTAGACGGTTTTCTTCTAGAGAAAGAAATATAGATTAAGTGATAAACTAGAGAAAAATTCTTCTGGCTGAGAGGTTCTAAAGAAAAGAAAGAGAGGTAGATATATGGTATGTGTGGATTAAGATTTTGTCTTGCCCAGACTTCAATGCTGACCTTTGGATCCGTGGTAGATGACATGTCAGCCTGATAGGGACTCCAATCAATTTACTTTTAAAACAGAGAAGTCAAATCCAAATTACAAATGTACGAAGGTTGTTGTGGTTTCGATCATCATCAAGTGAATTTCTTGGAAGATACGAAATTAATAAAGAACCGAATATTCCTTAATTCTTAGTATTTAAACCTAAAATGGTGGGATAAGCTCAAGTCGTGACAAACTCAAGCCGTACGTGAATAATCTTAATAATGAACCATTCAGCGGATTCTAACTGTAATGGTTATAAAAATTTGAGTTGAAATTAGCTATGTCATAGACTTTAGGTTTTGAAGTTAATATATATGTCTTATATTTTGGCCACTTGTTGATGAATTCTACTATATCAATGTGTAAGTGATCTGCATGAAACAGAAACTTGGTCAGAAAATTATAGTAGTAATGTTGGAATTTAGACGACTTTATCCTCTGGGAATATTTCGCCTAGCTCTCATAATATATTGGCTACTAAACCAACTAGGAGATTGAGAAATCTTAAAGAACGATTATCGATCAATTACAAGTACCAAGTCAGTACCTGCTCCAAATTAAGCATGTAAACAAGTACAAGTGAGAAATGGCATTTGAATATCTAATTTTGATATTTTATTTTTGAAGTAATTAAAAATCAATCTCAATAGACCATTTCAATCTTGATATCGAAAATGAGAGAGTTCCAAGTGATATATATGAGCAAATTCATTTAAGCAATAAATAGTACGTATTATCCTCAAGTGAATTGTCCTTGTTAGACCAACTATTAGTCAATACATATTTCTCATATACTTGAATGAGTCCAGAAATTTACCGTGTTTAACTTTTCTCTTATATAATGGGTTAGTTTTAAGGCACAAACTTGTGTCTCATCATCGAAGTGTTATGATGTTGCTTCTGTTGAATGAGCAAATCCTCTTGGCTCTGCTGGGAATTCTTTCTCTTATACTCCTAGTCCATGCCCAGTATGAAGGTCAATCAGGTACCGCATAGATATATTTGCAAATCCTTTTATTTTGTCCATATTTGAAGCTAATAAATCAAGCTAGAGTTATATTAATTGTTGTCTCTCTCTCTCTCTCTCGTATGATCAGGCTTCATCAGCATCGATTGCGGCCGAACTGAAAATTCTAGCTACACTGAAAAGACAACAGGAATCAACTACATATCTGACACAGGCTTCGTAGACTCCGGTGAAATTAAGCTGGTTTTGCGTTATGTAAAAGATATTTACCAACAGCCATACTGGGGTGTTAGGAGTTTTCCTGAAGGAAACAGGAACTGCTACAAGATCAATGTTACAACTGGGGACAAATACTTGATCAGAGCAAGTTTCGTGTACGGGAACTATGATGGCAAAGGTGAGCTACCAACATTCCTCCTTCATCTAGGAACAAACTTGTGGGATTCGGTGAAGGTGCTGAACGAATCCTACCTCATAAACAAGGAGCTCATCCATATCGCTCCCCGAAATTATATTCATGTTTGTCTGGTCAATAATGGCTCCGGAGTTCCGTTTATATCAGCAATAGAATTAAGGCCGTTAAACATTACATCTTATCCAACACAAACTGGATCCTTGGCACTCAACCTGAGGCTTGACATCGGACAAACCAGTCCTGATCTAAAATATTACAGGTGTGTCATGTACCGATGTAGTTTCAAAGTGAAGTTTCGCTTGGATAAGATATATATATAGATGTATATTAATACACACACATGCATAGAATACGTACGAACATGGTCAGCTTACTGATCTGCATAAATTAATTCTTGGACAGTTTAAGCTAATGTAACCATTATATGTTCATCTCTATTATTTATAGGTATCCAAAGGATATTCATGATCGCTTTTGGGATCCCTTTGTTGACAATCGGTGGTTAACAGTGAATACTTCATCCACCGTCGACCTTGACGGCCATAATATCTACGAACCAGCACCGATTGTCATGAGCACAGCAGCCACAGCAAAAAATGCAACTGATCCCATTATGTTATTGTGGGATCCTCCTGTTGATGCAAATGACACAGAATATTATGTTTACATGCACTTTGCAGAAATTGAAGCCAATCTGTCTAGAATGCAGTACATTACTCAGAATGGAATACTCTTTATGGAGTCATTCACTGCTAGTTACTTGTATACGACGACTATTTACAGCACAAAACCTGTAAGAGGAAGTCAGAACTTCTCAATCATCAAGGACGATAACTCCACTCTTCCACCTAGCATCAATGGACTTGAGATTTACACACTCAAAGAATTCCTAGAACTAGAAACAAACCAAGACGATGGTGAGTAATTCTAGCTTTCTGAATATATTACCTATTAATTAGATAATTTTAAGCCCTATTTTCTGACTTTATATATAGTTAACTACGTACAGCAATTAATTAGTTCTCAATTTCTATCAGTTGAAGCAATCATAAACATCAAGTCAACTTATGAAATTACAAAGAATTGGCAAGGAGATCCATGTCTCCCACTAAACTACTCGTGGGAAGGCCTAAAATGTAGCTATCCCCAAAGTGACTCCCCAAGAATCATTTCCTTGTAAGAATATATCTCTTTTCCATTACATATATAAGATTCAATGTTCACAATTAATCTTAGATTGTGATCAAATTAGTTAATATCTAACACAACTGCAGGGACTTGTCTTCGAGTGGATTAACAGGAGAGGTTTCTCCTTCAATATCAAATCTCGCAATGATACATACATTGTAAGTGTTGCTCAAGCGCTCGTTTTTGTTTCTTACCAACATGTATATGACAAAATAAATACCATAAGCTAGGTTAAAACTTAAATTGTATTTTCTCAACGATTATTCATTTGATGAAATCATTTCAGGGATTTATCAAACAACAACTTGACAGGACCAATTCCAGACTTCTTATCTCAATTGCACGAGCTAAATATCCTGTAAGTTACCAATTAGAATTAATAGGCGTAATTAAGTTGCAAATAAATCCTATAATTATATACAGTGATTGATATAATTATGTTGTAGGAACCTGGAGAATAACAAGTTCACAGGCACACTTCCGCTAGGACTCACTGAAAAAAGGAACAATAAACTTATATCAATAAGGTGTGCTTTCTTTCCATTTTATGTTTTACAGTTTCCAGTGCTTAATGCATGCAGATACATATCATCATGTTTTTTACTTTTCTTTTCTGCATATTTTTTTGTTAGATGCAAGATCATTCTCGTAAAAATTGACATATTATTGAAAAATTAATTATGAATGTAGTATAATTGAGGAATCTGATCGAACTACTATGTCTAATTAATTAACTTCTATTATTATCAATCATTTTGATGTCAGTTTGTGTGACAACCCAAATCTAGCCGGAAATGAACCTTGCAAGATAAAGAAGAAGAACAGCAACAAAATCATTATTCCAGTAATTGGAGCTGTTGCCGGAATTTCTGCCCTCATATTAGCTGGAGCAGTTTTCTTCTGTTTCTGTAAAAGGAAAAGGCAACACGGTAAGCTTGTATAAGATTATAAGTGTTGAAGTTTTACTGAAGGTTGAGTGTCGTATCAGTCAGACTAGCTCGTATGCATGCCCCCACTGATTGAAATTGATGATCTTAGTAGTTGCAATGGCTCCAAAACCAAACCCTGGATCAGTGGAACTCGAGCAGAAAAACCGAAGGTTTACATACTCAGAAATCCTCAAGATCACAAACAACCGACAAAGGGTTCTCGGCAAAGGTGGATTCGGAACTGTTTATCATGGCTACATAGACGACAAAACTCAAGTAGCTGTCAAGCTGCTTTCACCAACATCGAGTCAAGGACTTCAACAATTTCATGCAGAGGCAAGTTTCTGGAAAATGCACTCGCTTCGATCGTATTCATGCGAGGCACATAGAAACTTCATACTCATTCCAAAAGTTTAATAATTAATTATCTTATGTTTTTCTTGTTTTTAATTTGTTTTACTCGCATACTATTTTAGATGTTTTGAATATGAGTTTATATTTTTCTTTGATTAAACCATACTTTGACAATTCATATGTTGATGGAGTATGTGATACCAAATGAATTGATTGATTGATAGGAAATTAAGACAATTAATGTATATCTGACCTCTTAATTAATTAATTAATTACAGGTTCATCTTCTTATGAGAGTTCATCATACAAACTTGACTAGCCTCGTTGGATATTGTGATGACGAGCACAACAAAGGGCTTGTTTATGAGTACATGGCTAATGGAAACTTACATGCATATCTCTCAGGTTTGGCTGCAATTGATATTTTAGTCAACTTCTAGCTGCTTAAATATTCTTGATCGAAGTTTGCCTTCTGTGACACAAATAACTAACCTTACGTGCCCCAATTATTGTATATTTGAATGAATGTAGATAAAACTTCAGATGTCTTGACTTGGGAAGGAAGACTTCAAATAGCAACAGAAGCTGCACAAGGTCTGCAACTGACTGATGATTTACATAATTTGCTAACTAGCTAGTATCATTTTGCCCCTGTTTTTTTTTCAATTCTTTCTTTATAACTTGTGAGAAATGAAAATCCTAATTTTGAATTGCAGGATTGGAGTATCTACACTACGGTTGTAAACCACCTATGATCCATAGAGATGTGAAATCAACAAACATCTTACTCAATGAAAAAATCCAAGCCAAACTCTCTGATTTTGGCCTATCAAGAAACTTCGCTCCAGATGATGGGACACACATAGTTACAGGTGTTGCTGGTACTCCTGGCTACCTTGCCCCTGAGTAAGATATATAGTTTCTCTTCTGTTTTCTTCTTCACTTGGTGACTGTACATCCCTCATTTTGAATTCCAGTTACTGCCACAGTGCCTCGCTCATTAATTAGTTCATATGATGCGATGTTTGGTCTTAAAAGTATCAAACATGCATGGTGACTAAACTTGAGATGTATGGTTGGCTTGTAGGTACCATCAATCAAACAGGCTGAATGAGAAGAGTGATGTTTACAGCTTTGGGATTGTACTGCTTGAGATCATCACTGGGCGACCAGTTCATGCAAGAACAAATGGTGAAAGAACTCACATTATTAGATGGGTTGAACTCATGCTTCCTCAAGGTGATATTTACAGCATCATCGATCCAGTGTTGGAGAAAAACTTCAAAGCCAACTCTGCCTGGAAAGCTGTTGAAACAGCAATGGCATGTGTTTCTGTAGATCCCAGTAAGAGGCCAGCCATGAGCACTGTTGTGATGGAACTAAAGGAGTGTCTGGCAACACAGCTTGATCTCACAAACTTCAACGGCTATGAAACTGAACTGGGAACTAGTTCCATAGATGTGATGTCTCAAAATAACTCCATCATTATGATGCGTCCCTCAGTAAGGTAGTTGTACGTAGTACTTGTGTTGACAACATAATGTCAAAATGTGCAATGATTATAAGCTGTATTATGTACTGTTGGAGCATTTGATGCCTGCTTCAAGATTATTCATCTGCAAGAGGCACCTTATTTCCTAAACAACGTAACATTATTGTTAGGTTTGATCATACTCTAGCTTTGTTCTATAACTATATAATAGAGTAATAGTGTGATGATTGTGAAGATTAGTTTCCTAGGGTGTAATATTTGTCAATGTTGTATAATTAATAAATTCTGTTCGTCCGACGATATTAATTTATAGTGATTCAATTAAAACAGTGTAAAATTATTCATTATGGATGTTTCAATCCCAATGACACATCATAGTCAGGGATATTATCTATTACTAATGAGCCTTTTCAGAGAGGTAGGTATTTGATCGAGTTGAACCAGCAACGGGGATTTTGATCTTGTGCTTTGTCCACTACTACCAGTTGATCATATCCTATTGTTAGTCATGGCTAATTTTTCCACATGAACCAGAAAATAGGTCATTTATTTATTCTTCTTTGTATTACAGAATATATGTATATATTTTACAGGCTTTCAAATTCACACTGTACATAAGTCTTGGTATGTTGTGAGACCACCTCCGTACTTTGTAGTTCACATTGCTCATGAATCCAGGCATTCAGCACGTATGCTTTACTAATAATTCATATTTGATTTGTATCTACTCTTTGATCCAATGATGATTTTTAATTTCGCCATGTATGGCTGTGCACACAACCGGTTCAATGAAATGACAGAAACAACTTGAATGGCATGGAACCGGTAGTGATCGAACAATAGGCTCCCGTTCCATTTAGGCTATCGATAAAAACTCAGACATTAAGTTTCAGGGTTAATTGTTCCATGCCCATCATTTTCTTTTATCATTCATTATGTATTTGTTCTTGAGAAGAGTAATGCTAACACCGCCGGTTTCTATTTCTTTTTCAAATATATAAATAAATATATATATATATATATATATATGAGGACCCTTCCATTAATGGATCATATTTTTGACATATATGAAGGATTGAAGATTATAACAACTTTTTGATCACATATCAACATCTTAACCGTTCAATATTTAGATGCATATATGTAGATCATCTCTGCAAAATTTTATTCAATTTGGTAATCGTTAAGGCTTCGAACTAACTGAAATCAATTGACGGATCAAATCTGTCAAACCTGAACTGTTCTTACTTTAACTTTTAATTAAAAATTTTGAGCACCTTAACGATTATTAATTTGGATAAAATTTTACAGAAGTGATCTACTCATATAAAACTACATATATATTGAACGGTGGAGATGTGATTTTGTGATCAAAAAGTTGGTGTAAACCCCGATCACTCATATATATAAAAAAGATCCCTCATTAGAAGGGGACTGATATATATGCAGGGCTGCTTGGCTAAGGACGTCCGCACCAAAGGGTTTGGTGCGGATGTGTGATTTTGCCCCACTTTTCGATTTAGTTTCAGATCTTAACCATTCAATATGTAGGTATATATGTATAGATCATCTCTGTAAAATTTCATCTCATTTGGTGACCGTTAAGGCATTCAAATATGTGATTTACCATGAAGAAAACTAACGGTTCCGGTTAAACAGTTCAGGAACCGTTCATTTTCTTCATGGTAAATCACAGATTTGAATGCCTTAACCATCACCAAATGAAATAAAATTTTACAGAGATGATCTATATATATATATACCTAGATATTGAACGGTTAAGATCTAAAACTAAGATAAAAAAGTGAGGTAAAATCACACATCTGCACCAACCTCTTAGGTGCAGACGTCCACACCTTAGAATTCCTATATATATATAATATATATATATATATATGCACTTGTTTTACTGAATTTGTTGTTACACAAATTATATACTTGACAGTTGATACAATAATTGTCGTATAATCTATGTTAATTATAATACATGTATATATTTGCTGATGTGATCAGTTGTCCAAAATTAATAATGATCCTTCACTTCCAGCTTTACCTGTCAACAATGTGAACAGAACCATTTTCCTGTATAAAATGACATCCTTCGGCTCTACAAAATTGTGTCTTGTTTCAACCAGTTTAACGATGTCAGGGACATTCAAGCAATTCCTCTTTTTGTTGAGTTCAGACCACTCAAAAAACCAGCAGCGACAGAAGAATAAAGAGCTACTGGGGAGAAATAGTTTATTGCGGGAAAAAAACTCATAGACTAAATCACAGCAATAAACTCAAACAAAGAAGAATACAAAAGATTTAACGTGGTTTGACAATTGTCTACGTCCATGGAGCAACAGTGATAATAAAATCCACTAACAAAGAAAGGGTTTATAAAGGGTACACAGCAACTCACAAAGGAGGATAGAACGGCAGCAACAACAAACTACTCTCTATAATGATAAAACCCTACGTGCTATACTTATATAGCCTTGAGATGACTATTATAATTATACCTTTATCCCAAATCAATACAAATTGAGTCATTAAACAACAATCTTCATTTTGGCGAGATTTTAAGGCATCACACTCCATACCATGCAGTGTAAAACTAATTGAGCATCCAAGATTCATTCACAAGCATATAAACACAAAACAATTATCAATACAATACTGAAACATGAAACAAGAGCTCACAATCTTTATCTCTTCTAGGAATGTACTCATCATTCTCATCAGTCCTAGCCATAGCACTTGAGCAACAAAACGCAGCAACGAGGTTGAACAACTTCTGCAATCCTCACGCCTTAGAACTTTGACACAACACATTTTAAGTTTTCTACTTATCTCAAAACTCAATTTCTTTCTATGGGACAAAACTGAATATTTTTTTCTCTAAGTAAATAAAGACTCTAAAGCACCTGTATATATAGCTAGAATATCTCATCTCATAAACGAGTAATTATAGCTGAATACTTTATCAAAGGAGTTTTTTTATGTAATCATATCAGAATAACATAATGTATTGCTAATGAGATGAGTGATATACTCTCATTTAATTATTCTCCTAATACATTTCATATTAAATAGATTTATATCCTTCAATTGTTTTTCAATATAGATTATATTAGGTCCATATCTTACAATCTCCCACTTGGACCAATATTGTCTATATAACAATTGTATGAAAAACAAAAAACTGAATAATAACTGAAGTGTGCACTTAAATTTATTAGAGCTTAAGATTCATTCAGTTATTATAGCAGCTAATAGTGAACCTGAAAATAAACATGTTTATGTAAACATACATGTTCTAGATTACACATATTAACCTCTACACTTCACATGAACCAAGGCACAAATATGATGAAAATCAAGTATCAGTGTATATCATGATGTGGTAGTTACTTGGCCATAGTCTAATTGAAAACTTTAAGCATCAAAGTCATAATGCAAACATTATTTACTTAACACCGGTGGATAATATGTTTGTTACCTTACTGAATATATGTATATAACCATCCACTTGACAATTAGCAAATTCACAGCAAATAAAAGAAATTACTGCTACAAAGATAACATAATATTTCTGAAATACCTAACTTTTTCATGAATCTAGACAAGGAATACATATTGTTGAATTTGAAATACTTATCCAAAAGAAAATTAAAACCAAAAACCAAAACACATTTATTAAACTTTTGCTCCCACTAGATTCAATAACTAAAATCTGATAGAACTCTCATGTCTTCAATGTGTTTCTTGAAGCTAAAACAGACAATGTCTTGGTAAAAGGATCGGCAAGTTGTTATTCTGTATCAATAACAACTATGTCAACCTTACCATCCTTATGAAAAATAAAAATAAAAATGTAAAAACGTCAATTTGACGTTTTCTCATTTTAGGTGTAAAATTGAAAACTGTTTTCAAAATCATTTTATGCTTTATTGAAAATATGCTAACGAATATGTTTTCAAGTCATTTTAATTCTAGAAAATAAAAAAGAGACATTAAAAACGTTACCAAAAGCCACCTTAGCTTTTTACCATCAGTGCCTGAACTATAGTGGCAAGGCCAATGTGATACCCACACTCGCAAACATACCAATGTGATGCCTGAACTAACATTTCACTACCGATGAGATGCCGGAAACCATATTCCGTTAAGGCGTCGTCAATTTGATGATGTCATGCGCACGTGGGCTCACAAAAGACAAAATAAAAAGGGCAAAAAGGATATTTGCCAAACCAAAACCTAATCGAGTTAAAACTTGCTTCGAAGATCTCCGTGCTTGCCTTCTCATCCGCCTCTCTTGCCAGTTTCACCTTCACTTTCGCCTCCTCATAGAGGTAACCGGCATAGCCCGCGATCCGTTTGAATAGGCTTTGCTGAATCCCAGTATCTTCGAGAGGTCATCTGAACTCGTACTCCGGTGAACTCTGGAAGAAATACCGGCAAGAACTTCTGCAATACTATGATGAGCGTCTCCCAGCAATCTCACACAAGAACTTCTTGTGTTTGACAGTCACCGAATCTTTGACAGTAGAGTATCATGGCGGAGAGAAAGATGTGGGGAATTTTTAGGGAAGCTGGACCACCACCCCCCAGTAAGTTATTCGAATCTTCTTAGTTTGACAGTATTCTATATCACATCTTCTCCATTTTCACCTTGAATACAACAGTAAAGATGAGTTTTTTAAAAATCTGGGTTCGATCGAGGTCAAGGGTTTTTGCGATATCTTACTTTTAATTGAGTTCATGGTGCTTATGTATTAAAGAACAAGAGTAGAACTAATCGATTTCAATGTGTGGGTTTAATAATTGTTTAGGGTTGCTAGACGTACTGTGTTGAACTTCAATAGATGGTTTTAAAATTCTGAAATCCCCATTACAAAATTGGGAATTTAGGGTTTTTAAATTCTGAAATCCCCACCCAAGTTGTCGAATTAGAGTTTTTAAATGTTGACTTCATATGTTTGTTTAGTGAGTTGTTCTTTGAGCATGTAATTTATTATTGAATGAAGGATTATATATTGATTTGTTCTGATATGTTGGTATCTTATAGAGAATTTTTTTTCTTTACCAGTTCTAATGGACCACAAAATATTCTAAAAATACACGGGATTATATATACTAGGATCAGTAGGATGTTTATTGGTGATGAAGGTTAGTGAGATATTTCCAGTGAACTACATGGAGCGTAACTTTGTTTTTTTTTCTTCTTTCTTTTTTATGGATTTCAAATTCAGTGGCTGAAGGTTTTTATACTATGGAGATTTTTCATGGAGGTTATTTTGACAAGCAGCTTGATGGGACGAAGAAGTATAAGGTGCCTCGGTTTAACAAGTTGGGTGGGAAGATATACCTGGATGGTTTAGATCCTGATAAGATATCATGGGTGGATATGAATAACATTGCATACTCGCTGGGTTATAGGGAGTTGCCCATTTCCTACCACTTCAAGGAACCTAGATCCTCCCACAATGAAGGCTGGATTCAAATCAAAAATGATGGTGATGCCGTTGAGATGGTGAACATGATTCCGAAGAAAAAAAGACAGATAAGTGTGTACATAACAGGTGGTGGGAGAAGGAGGAAGCACGAGGCTTTTGAGGATTTTCAAAAGCCCTATGACCCAAATTGGGAGAACCCCCTGAACAAGCAGACTGCAGGAAAGAAGGAAATGGCATTTTATGAAGCTAATTTGATGGCAAGTCAATTATATAAGGAGCATGAAGTAGATGAAGGTGATTTGGCTGATGATTGGGAAGCTGGAGTTAATGTGGGTGAAGGCAGTAACAAGGTGGCTGGGAGTCTTAATATGGGTGAAAACAACAATATGGTTGGTGAGGGTGTTAATGTGGGTGAAGGTAGTAGGGGTGGACCAAGTGAATGGACATTTGGTGGTTTGTCCGATATTGTGAAGGATATCAACTTGGGTTCACAAACAACCCAGGGAGCTGATATGGGACATAGTGGGGATAAAGGTGATGGGCAGGGGCATATAAGTAACTTAAGTGGGAAGGAAAACCCTAAAAGGGTGAAACCAAGTGCTAAAAACTCGTTGCCTCTATCTGCAAGAGATGTATTGCAGAAGAAAATTGCAGCTAGAGAGAGGAGAGTAAGAGTCGAAGCTGAGAAGAAAGAAAGAGATGATTTAGATAAGGCTGAGAGAGAGGCGGCTGAATTGAGGGAAAGCCAGGCTTCTGCAGGACTAAGTATAGAAGAAGCTGAGTTAAGAAGGGCTGAATTAGTCGAGCAAAGAGAAAGGGAGTCTGCAGAGGAATTGGCAAGAGAGGAGACAGAAAAGAAAGAAAAGGAAGCTGCTGAAAATAGAGCAAAAGCTGCATTTGCAGGAAGGCAGAAATTGGCTAATGAGTTAGAAGAAAGGCTACTACAATACATAAAGGGCAAAAACACTGGGAGGAAACCTAAAGAACTCAAGTATAATACAAGACATAAAGGGCAAAAGAAGTATGAAGTTGTAGAAAATGATGACAGTGATGACGGGTCTGAATATTATGTTGATTCAGACTACGATCTTGAGCATGATGAATTTGATGATCTAGAGTTTGATGAAAATGTCTCTGAACCAAGAGTTGTACCAGAATATGAAGAGATGGGATTCACCGGTTACTGTTCAGATGAAGCTGAAGATTCAGATGAGTTGCAAAGTTTAGATAGCAGTGGAACTGATGAAGATGAAGATGGGAATCCAATTCCAAGGAGAGTTACAAAAGGAGGTCTGAAGATTAGACCCTGGATCAGATCAGTGGACCTGAAAAATCCTAAGTTTAGGTTGGGACTTGCATTCCCAAATTCAGAGCAATTGAAAGAAGCTATAAGGGAGTATGCAATTACGAATCAATATGGTGTGTGGTTTGAGAAAAATTCAAAGACGAAGATTGAAGTGAAATGTCAGTGGGAATGCCCTTTTAGGTTGTATGCTAGTAGAATCAAAGGTGAGGGTGATACTTTGTTTATCAAGACTCTAAACAAGAAACACATTTGTTCTCCAGTTGAAACAAGTCATTTCTTGACTTATAGAAGAGTGGCTCAAGAGATACAAGATACTCTTTTAGTGGATGAGGATTGGTCTAGAAAGGGAATCCACAATCACATTAACAAGAAGTTCAATCTGGATTTAGGTGTTCAGACAATCACAAGAGCAAAAAGAGCAGCAAAACATATGAACGAAGGCCATTACATTGATCAATACAACAAGTTAGCTGCATATGGGAAAGAGTTATTGAGAAGCAATCCTGGTTCAACAGTCAAGATCAAGACACAGATGGACGGTCCTGTGAGGCGGTTTCATAGGATGCACATATGTCTTGCAGCATGCAAAGAGGGGTGGATTAGAGGCTGCAAACGTCTTATTGGCCTGGATGGTTGCCACATTAAAGGGCACCATCCTGGACAACTTTTAATAGCCATTGGGGTCGATGCAAACAATGGGATGTTCCCAATTGCATATGCAGTAACAGAGATTGAGAGTCAAGAAACTTGGACATGGTTTCTTGAATATCTTATGTGGGATTTGCAGATGGAACGAGATAGCAACTACACATTTATCACCGATAAGCAAAAGGGGCTTGGAAATGCAATTGAAAGTAAGTGTTAAATACATGTTGTCTATGTCAAATGATCTCTCTCTCTCTAATATATATATATATATATATATATATATATATATATATATATATATATATATATATCTCTTTTTTTTAAAGTTCACTAACTGCTTCATATTTGGATTGTACAGATTTGTTTCCAAATGCTCACCATAGGCACTGTGTTAGACATCTCTACAACAATTTCAAGCTAAAGCATCCTGGTGAAGGTCTCAAACAGTTGATGTGGAATGCAGCTAGATCTAGTACTGAGGTGTGGTACAATAAGCACATGGATGATTTGAGAGAGCTAAGTGATAAGGCTTGGGAGTGGTTTGGAGACAAGAATCCTGCACAATGGAGTAGGGCCTTCTTTAAAGATGAATCTGATAGGAGCCTAAAAGGTGACGTTATTATGTGCTAAACACTCTTGTTTATGCTTTGTTGAGTCTATTTAGGTTAAGATTGAGTCATAATATAGTTTAATGTTGTTTTGGAAGAGTTTTTGGTAAAATGTGCTAAAGTGTTGAAAAAATGGGCTAAGTGTTAAAAGTGTGATTTCAAGGATTTTGTAAGAGCGTTCGCAGTGTCTTAAACATGGTGGAAGTGCATGAAAAATTGGGAATATAATCTTTGGTTGCTGAAATACATTGTGTTAAAATTTCAGGTCAATTGGAGCACGGGAAGACCTTGCGAACGATGCCAGAGTTGGCAGTCCGAGAAGAGACTGTTCCAGGGACTGAAGAAGTTTCGCTGCTACTGTGTCTGATCTTTCGGGGGCTGTATCTGACGCAATACTTGGAACTGGAAAACGTGCCATATACCATTTGAAAGGTATTCGAGTCTAGTTTCTCTGGGACTTGGAATCACGGCAATTGAAGCACTACAGAAGGAGATATGCTGGAATTACTAAGGCAAGGTCATGCTGTCGAAAACTGCAGTATTTTCCTGGATGCGTCAGGAAAGTTCTTTGGACTTTTTAAATTACAATTTCGACAATCATGGACCTTGGGGCTTGATGGACATGTCCATATGTGTTTAATGAAGAACTTCAAGCTGAAGATTCATCAAAGTGGCTGGCGAAGAGAAGGGAGAAAAGAGAAGCACATGACTTGCACATGGGAGTAACCAAATCCACCTTGGTTTGGGATTGCTTTAGGGCCGATCCAAACCCTAGTTTTTTTCCCTATAAAAGGCCTTGTAATCGCATGAGAAAAGGTATCATCAACATTGCAAAACTCAAGCCAAAGCAGCTGCCGAAAGTTCCATCACCATTCAAAGACCCCAATTCCGATTTCCATACTCCATCCTTTGATCCGAAGCACGTAGCCGAGGATCTCCGTGCACTTGAAGAATAGACCACGTAGGAATATTTTAAAGTGTATTCATCTGCTATTTTCGAATTGGTATGTCTTTGTTATGGTTGATATTTAGGTTTTTGTTTAAGTACGATTCAATTCTTGTCTATGAGATATTAAGTACTTTCGAATGATGTAAGAATTATAGTTTTTAGTTTTTAATCAATGATTTGAAGTTTATGCCGAGAATTTCTAAGTGTTTGGTTTTATTAATTTTCGATTTGCTTCATAATATTAACGTGTGATTAAGACAAGTAGTTGATGTCGCATTAGTTAATCCTTCAAAGAATTACATGACTTTGATATACGTAGTGGATAGGTTGATGTGTTCTTTGTTGTGTTCGAAAATTACATGCTAGAATTGGATTTAGATGGTGCTAATGAACATGTTAGTTTATTTGTGTGATACGTAATTGCATAAGTGAATTAGTATGTTAGATTTCGTGTTTGATACGTTGAGCATGGATGTGTGAAAGGTTTCGAATGAAACAAGTAGTCGATTTCGAATGCATCTAATGGCTTAGGAACCACGTAGGAACCTAATGTGCATGTTTCGATTCTAGTATGATTTAGGTATTTCGGCATAGATTGATATGAGATTAGAAATTGTTTTCCATACGATGTGGTTGGATCCCCGGTTTAGAACGATACCCTTACTTGCTTTATACGATGACAATGACTGTGTACAGGGTTAATTGATGCGTGTGCAAATACGATCTATCAGAATCAAAGTGTGACATCCTGCTTAACAATCTATGTGAGTCGTTTAATTCAGCTATTCTACCTGCTAGGGATAAACCTGTTATCACTATGTTGGAAAAAATTAGAATGGACATGATGGTTAGGCAAGCAAATAGAAGGGTAGCTTGTGAAAGATGGAAGGACATCATTGGTCCTAGGATTAAGAAGATAATAGACAAGGTTTCTCAGAGAGCTTCAAAGTACAAAGCACATAGGAGTGGGGAGTATATTTTTCAAATAACTGGAGATGGTGACATGGGCAGCAAGCATGCAGTGGATTTGGGAAGACATATATGCACTTGCAAGAGGTGGCAGTTAAGTGGGATACCCTGTGTGCATGCTATTTGTGCAATTAGGTTCAAAAAACATGAGGCTGCCTTGTATTGCGACGATTATCTCATGTCTAGCACATACCTGTTGGCTTATAATCCCATCATCTATCCCATAGCAGGAGAGGATGATTGAGAACCAGTAGACTATCCCATTGCACCGCCACCATATAAGAAACAAGTTGGAAGGCCTAAGAAGATGAGGCACAAGGAACCGGGTGAGAAGGCAAAGGGAACAGAACCTCCTGCCCCTAAGGAAGGGAAAATGCCTAAAACAGGTATCAAAATGTCATGCAAGATATGTGGCCAGCAAGGACACAACAAGCTTGGGTGCCCAATAACAAAGGCAAAAAAGGCAACTGCATCAGTAAGCAAGCTCACTTTGAATTTTCAATAGTTATGCTTTATGTATAGGGTTAATTATATGCTATGCTTACTTGAACAATTCACTGAAACAGGCAGAGGGAACATCTAGTGGAGCAACAACAAAAAAGAGGCAGAGATCTCAGGTTTGTGTTTTGTAAATTGCTTATTAATATATGGTTGTTGGTTGTGTTGTTCTTATTTACTACTTTAAATGGTTGTAATGTTAATGACTTGAAGTGGATATATACTTGGTTGTGTACTTATTTTGTAGGATATATACTTACTTCATTTGTAGACTACTGGAGATGTACTTGATTTGATGATTGTGCTGTTTTTTGGCTTGTTTTCTTTTCTTTACGTGCAGATCAGTAGAGCACCGGCCCCTAAGGGGAATACTAATGTGATGGACCAAGTCATTAGGTCTAGGAAAACATGGAAGAAAGTCAAGCATACTGTGGAGGCTTCTTTTGGTAACAATGATGGTGCATCAACTTCACAATCAACTCAGCAGCTTCCTACACAAAGTAGCCAGAATCCTGCAGCAAGAGGTTCTAAGGGCAATACAAGTGGTCCTGCAAGGGGTGCATCACAGCCTACTTAACCCAGCCAACATTCCTCCGAGTATGCAGGGTTTTAAACTATTGTTGGTCATGTTATCTTATCTATTTTGCCAGGCTTGTTATTTAAGGACAAATTGTGGGAATGTGTACTCCCTTGGTGTTGGATGTTAATTTCTAGCTTTTTGTTGGAACTGGATGTTAATCTGTACCTTTCGGTTATAACTGGATGTTAATTTCCAGCTTTTGGTTGACAAATTATGGAAATCAATACGAACATGGAGGGATAAAGAAGCAGGCTTATTTAGCCTTTTGAGGCAAATTGGTTTTGGAGGGAAATTGGTCCGTGAAGGAAACATATTGGAGGGAAATCGGTTCTCAAACAAAGCATAAGGTTATTTCAGTAATTCATTCTTTTCTGTCAGCCCACGTGAGCATGACATCATCAAATTGACGGCACTTTAACGGAATATGGCTTCTGGCATCTCATCGGTAGTGAAATGTTAGTTCAGGCATCACATTGGTACATTTGAGAGTGTGGGTATCACATTGGCCTTGCCACTATAGTTCAGGCACTGATGGTGAATTTTTCCCTATTTCTGAAATACCTAACTTTTTCATGAATCTAGACAAGGAATACATATTGTTGAATTTGAAATACTTATCCAAAAGAAAATTAAAACCAAAAACCAAAACACATTTATTAAACTTTTGCTCCCACTTAAACTTTTGCTCCCACTAGATTCAATAACTAAAATCTGATAGAACTCTCATGTCTTCAATGTGTTTCTTGAAGCTAAAACAGACAATGTCTTGGTAAAAGGATCGGCAAGTTGTTATTCTGTATCAATAACAACTATGTCAACCTTACCATCCTTATGAAAAATAAAAATAAAAATGTAAAAACGTCAATTTGACGTTTTCTCATTTTAGGTGTAAAATTGAAAACTGTTTTCAAAATCATTTTATGCTTTATTGAAAATATGCTAACGAATATGTTTTCAAGTCATTTTAATTCTAGAAAATAAAAAAGAGACATTAAAAACGTTACCAAAAGCCACCTTAGCTTTTTAAAATCTATATAAATTTAGAAGATTTTATAAATCTACATAAATTTAAAAGATTTTATAAATCTACATAAATTCAACAATTCTATTTAAATGCATCACTTAAAAAGTTTGTAGAAATATGAATACAATACACCCTCTAACTATCTGGTTTAACTTGAGTTGTAGTAGGTGGCATTTGGAAAACATCCAGTTTAGCACCATGATTAAACTGTAGCAAATTGGAAAATTATATAATGAAGGTAGCAGTGAGTTGATTAATACAAGCACGTGGAAATGAACTGGTTTATGTTTCAAAACCGAAACATTCAGAATCGTCCAGTTCATCGCAAACCTATCACCATCTGTATCATAATGTTGGAGGAATCCAGGATCAGTTTCACGAGTTCTACTGTTCTACACCTAATTAAGCTATTCTTCACATAGTCACATACTGCAACTTTCGTGTTAATGCTGAAGACTTTGATTTTGCCTTTCCATATATGTGGACTAGAGAAACCATTAAAGACATACGGTTAAGATACACCCATGACACCTAACTAACTAGAGTTCTTAATCCCAAATTAAGGTCGTGATCAACATTAAAGTTTGATAAAGTAGTTTGGGGTTCAACTCCAAAATCAATAACAATAGAGAGAATAACTCAAATGCTTATAAGCCCACATACAAGGTCTAATGTTCCTGATATGGGATATATATATATATATATATATATATATATATATATATATATCAACACGTCCCCGCACGTGTGGCAAATCTTCAAGCCTAACATGTGAACAACATATGGGGTGACGTGAAGTTTGTGTGGCGTTTACGCTTCACACGTGTACGTGAGTAACCTGCTCTGATACCATAAAACAAATTGAGAATGAAATGTTTTCTGTATTGACGATCAAATAATCTACAACGATTTCTATTATATAGAAACATGGGAGCTCTAATCTAGCTCTACAATAGGAAAGCTATAATGCTAATTACATCTACATAGTCAAGATCCAACAATTACTTAATCAGATTGTTGATATGACTACTATCAATAAACAAGATCAACTCCAATGAGTAAAAAGAATCAATGTAGTATATGACCTGATTTTCTTTCAATACTCCTCCTCAAGTTGGAGTGTGGATATCTGTCACACCCAATTTGCTAAGATTTGCATGAAAAATAGGTCATCGCAATGGCTTGGTGAACATATCTGCTACCTGATATCCTGTTGTATGTTGATGATATGCTTATAACAGGGAACAATGAGAAAACAATTGATGATCTCAAGAAGTTTCTTAACAGCTGCTTTAAGATCAAAGATCTTAGACCACTCAAGAATTTTCTTGGTCTTGAAGTCGCATGTTCCAAGGCCGAGATTACAATATGCTAATGAAAGTAAACATTGGGCATCTTAGAAGAAGCTGGATTATTGAGAGTGAAACCTTCAACAGTTCCAATAGAGCCTGATCTTACATTAACAATTAAAGGAAGTGATGCTCTTAAGGATCCAGCTCGATATCGACGTTTAATAGGGAAATTGATCTACTTGACAATTACCAGGCCAGACATCATATTTACAGTCAATACCCTCAGCTAATTCATGCAAGAACCCAAGCTCCATCATCTAAAGACAGCTCATCGTCTCCTCCAATGTCTCAAGTCTGCACCAGGCCAAGGGTTGTTGTTTTCATCACAAAGTCCACTTCATCTAATTGGGTATTGTGACGCGGATTGGGCTAGATGTACACTTACTCGTTGATCGGTGACAGGTTATTGTATTTTCCTTGGTCAGTCACTTGTCTCATGGAAAAACAAGAAGCAGGTTATAGTTTTCAGATCCTCAGCTGAAGCTAAATATCACTCTATGGCTGCAATTTCTTGTGAACTCACTTGGCTTAGATATCTACTAATGGATTTATGTGTACTTCATCCTGAGCCAGCAAGAATATTTTGTGACAATCAAGCGGTGTTACATATAGCAGCAAACACGGTTTACCATGAGAGAACGAAACATGTTGAGATAGATGGTAATGTTTGCGCTCAACGACTTAATTTTGTTGTGGAGTGTAAGTACATATGTTGAAAAATGGTACCATGAAAATCGAAAAATGGTACAAGTTGGTATAAGAAAAGACCATCAAAGTCACAAATGTTTAGAAATTAAACATAAAAATCTATCTCAAAATATAGTATCTAAATTATCAAATACATGACCGTTCTATATCAAAATCTTCAATTTAAACTTAAGAATCTAAAAACAAAATTTTTAAAAAAGAATTAACCAAACTTTCTCTGGTATTGTCATGGCATTGTTAACTAGCACATATATATCACACAAATGAACTAAATACAACAAGTTATGGTATTTTCCATATTTTTGTATGTTTGTGTCAGAATTTCCATGCAAGTTGACTAAGCTCAGCTTGGTCCTTGTTTAATAGTTTATTCGAAGTTCCTCCTCTCATAATGGAGGGAAAAAAGAAAAAACCGTAAACAACAAGACAGAACAGAGAGACAGAGAGAGCACGCTTAACTAGGCCCTCCATGGAATTCGTACACCAAAGTCTTCTCTAAATTTAATAAACCAACGAATCATCTTTTCCATTTCAAGTTTTCCAAACCGCTCTACTCTCTCTTCCCTTTTGGTTCTGTGTCCACTTGGAATCAAGAATCTCATTTCCTTCTCTCTTCTTTTGCACATCACCGTCCATCCCAACCATGACATAAGACAAACATTGCAATAAACAAAAGCTTCTTTGCCTACGTTTCTGTTTCATATACCTTTACCAACTGTTTCATCAGCCCAAGAGAGAACAAGACAAACCCTCAACTGATTCATTTTTCAAATAATAAGCAGACACAAACCAAATTATTGCTGCCCTTTTGAATCCTTACTGATTTGGGTAACGCTCCCTTCAATAAATAGTAAGTTTTCGATTTCGTTTCTATAGGCTGTTGCTTTAGTTTGATGTTTCATGTTTGAATGCTGTTGTTAATCTCATAAGGGCTATGTGAGTTTTCTCTGTTATAAAGCTTGGGAATTTGAGATGGGTTCTGCATATATTTGATTTCCTCTGATCATTTTTTGGAACAATGTGTTTTACGTTATGTGATTCTTGAATTTCATTCTGTTTCTGGGTATATACCTTCGACCAAAATCACTCTAATACTTCCATTGAATGTTTTCTCTTTTTTGTTTGATATGATGAGGTGGATGTTTTTTTTGGATTATGATTTAGTGAACATGGGTGCTGCACATTATCCGTTTCTAAGAGGTTAATCTGAAATTGATTATGGGATATTTTTCTGCATGTGGTCATGTAGATGGAGGATGATGAAGAAGAGGACTACTAATAATTTTTTGTGGGTTGTTGAGTTTGGTTTCAATTAGAGGGCCTGAATGATAATGGCTGTAAAGTACAGGGATATAAAGCCTCTTCTAGTGAATTTTGGGGTGGCTTTGGCTTTCTCTTTTGCTGGATTTCTGTATTCTCGTCTCAGAATGAGAAGGATCAAGCCCTCTCAACCTCCTCCACGCTCTTCGGGTTTGTCTTTACCGTAGTTTGTTCCGTTTCTGATGAGTGCTCCTTTTTACCATTTGAGTTTGATATAGTAAACATTTTGGTTGTATTATGTTTATAGATAAGGAAAACGAAGCTGATTTGGAAGTAAGACCTCGGCAGAAGGATGTCCTTATTATTGCCACCAGGGAAGCACACAGTTCTCCCAAGGCTAGGATTTCATCAGAAAAATATGTAAGTTCATCTGGATCATCAAGTCTTAGATTTTATTCCTGAAATGCTTAGTTTTGTTTTTCAAGACTCAAGTTTATACCAGAACAACGATTGTGTTGCTAGACCACAAATTCGTAGTTACACGTTAACAGATTTTACAGCTTCTCTAAAAAAAAGACAAAAATTGGTTTGATTGGTGCTGGTAGCCGTACATCTTGTTAGAAATACAGAGAAAAACCAAGAAGCTGATTTGCTTAATGATAAAACCAAATAATTATGTTTTCCAGTTCTAGAATCAAATATGTAAGATTTGCTTAATTCATTCTTTCTCTGATTTCTCCTAATATGTGTTGCTACCAAACAAAGAAGGCTATATTTGTTGATTGCAAGTACAGAACTCCTACATGCAATAAATTTTGAATCTGCCCACTTTTGAAAAATTGATAGGAATTTTGACATCTTGTAGTTACTAATCACACACATCCTACTGCACTTTTCCATTTTCTTATATTTGTTCTTTTGTTCGTTTCTCAACCACGAGAGTGAAAATATTCATAACTCATACTCCAAAAGTTTGAAGTCCGAATTGTCTTTAGAAATGACAGGAATGAATTGTAGCCTAGTATGAAGAATCAAATGAAAGATTGTGTTCTTACTGGATTCAATATCTGAATATCATATACCTTAAGTTTTGTCTTTTTATTATTATTATTATTTTTTACCAGGAAGACTCATACATGCCGAAGGTCAGTGTTGATGATTGTACATCCAGTATTTCTCCAAGCATTGTGGTTAAAGACAGTTTACTCTTGCCAGAGTTCAATGATCTTGTGAAGGAATTTGACTTTGCTGCCACTAAGTCTGGATTTTCTCCAATGAATAATGGTGAAACTCGTAGGTCAGATGTGGAGATTCCAAAGGCATTCAGAACTTTAGAAAATGAAGATTATGGGCTAGAAATCAGTCACCTCAGGGGGATGATTAGAAAGCTTCGAGAGAGGGAGAGGCATCTTGAGGTCCAGTTGCTAGAGTATTATGGCCTTAAAGAGCAGGAGACTACTGTTATGGAGCTTGAAAATCGGTTAAAGCTAAGCAGTATGGAGGCAAAACTTTTCAGTCTCAAGATTGAGTCCTTACAGGCAGAAAACCGTAGACTAGAGGGACAAGCATCTGATCATGCAAAAGTGGTGGCTGAGCTTGAGGCTGCAAAGGCGAAAGTTCAGACACTTAAAAAGAAACTCAGGTCTGAAGCTGAACACAATAGAGAACAGATCTTATGTCTGAAGAGAAGAGTTGAAAATTTGCAAGACAATGAAGCTGCTGCCTTTAATTCAGAGATTCAACTGAATCTGAGAAGGCTAAAAGTTTTGGAGGGTGAAACAGAAGAGTTGAAAGCATCTAATTTGAAATTGCAACTACATAATTCTGACTTGGCTCGGAGGTTGGAATCCACACAAGTCCTAGCAAATTCTATTCTGGAAGATCCAGGGGTATGAAATTTTTTATCATCTTTTCCGTTTTTGTTTCATCTATCTTTGATCATTATTGCTTATTGACATATGCTGTGTATGTTTTTTTTCCAGGCAGAAGCATTGAAAGAAGAGAGTGAGCGCTTAAGACAAGAAAATGAAGAGTTGAGAAAGGAAATTGAGCAACTTCATGTTGATCGAAGTTCTGATGTTGAAGAATTAGTTTACCTCAAGTGGATAAATGCTTGCTTACGTTATGAGTTGCGTAATTTTCAGCCTCCAAATGGTAAAACTGTGGCAAGGGACTTGAGTAAATCACTAAGCCATGAATCTGAAGAGAAAGCCAAGCAGCTAATACTTGAATATGCAAACACTGAAGGGATAGGGGATAAGGGGAGTCACATTGATTTTGAATCTGATAGATGGACATCCCCAACTTCCCTTCTTACAGACTCAGGAGAGTATGATGATTTTTCCGCTGATCATTCATCTGCTACCAAAACCCACACCTCGAGTAAGAATAAGTTGTTCAGCAAGCTTAGGAGGATTATACGGGGTAAAGACACCCACCATGATCACAACCTTTCAGAAGATAACTGTTCTGCGTATGGCAGTTCAAGTAAATCCGTAGCAGCTTATGGTGGACTTGAATCTCATAGTTCTTCTCGAGCTTCTTTAGATCTTCCCACAGTTCCAAGATGGAGGAGTCCAAAGGACCATGATTCTAAGGATACACACAGTGTTCAGAGACATAGTGATGTGGGAGTCTTCCCAGGGTATAAAAGATTTATCTTGGGTGGGGAAGGTTCTACTGATTCCCCTCCAAAAGATCGATCTGATCATGACTCGGATTCTGCTGAGAAATCTGAGTTGGCAAAATATGCAGAGGTTTTGAAGACCTCTCGGACTGGGACGCCAGCTCTCAAACCCAATGTACATAGAAAATCATCATCAGCATCTTAGTTTGATTGCATTTACAAAAATACATATCTTCTCACTGCATCATCCGTGTATATGCACCACTCAGTCTTATAGTGGAGAGATTAACACATACGGCTTACCATAATTTCATTAGAAGCTAGTTAGAAACTCATTTAGCAATATACAAAACTTCCACTTTGTTTTACGTCTGTGTATGTAATTACATCACACCAGAGTTTGGCTTTTGAACCATAGTTAAACTTGTAGAAGACTATTTCATATTTTTGCAATTATCATTCTTCTGGTGTCTGTCTGATTTAAGAATTGTTGACAACTTTTCCTAATTGTATTTCTGATTCAATGGCAAGGAACAATGCATCAGGAACCATAGGAGTTTCCAAGTTTGATTTCACACCAACTCATCACAACATCGTTCTTGATTGAGGAAGTTTTACCAACACGTTTTCTGCAGCAGCAACCAGGTGATTGGACTCTCTTGGCCAAACATAGACGAACATCATGAGACTAAACAGCCAAAACAAGGTCTGCAACTTTTGTGCAACTGAAAGGTCTTTGTACATTTACCCTCTTTTTTCTACATATAAGCATCATTAATTTACTATATTTGAGCTTTAGAGTTGAGGAACCTGGGTAGGTTACCATGCATGGGAGCAAAAACGGGCAGATGAATTTCATATGAACAATGGCATTTACACTGACCATCTCTAAATCCACCAGGTTGCACCTCAAGAAGTCTTATGTGTCCAGTTTAGATCGAAACTTCACACCAAACCTTGTCCAGTTTGAGCTTCTTATGTGTGCAAGTTATAGTATCAGAGTCGACTAACCATTAAAATGTGCCTTTCCCTGTTCTTCACAACTTGATCAAGGATGTTACTCGAGAAGCTCTTTCGTGCATGGGAGGGTTTCATACTTTCATTGAAAATAACATCCTAAGAGGACTTTAATTTGGGGTAGTTACTGATCAAATTCATAAACAATTGTGGATGTTCATATAGAATGTTAAACAGTAAAGTCTAGAGGAATGAATCAGAAAAGCCAACCAAGAATACATTGAAAAAGATACTGTAAAATAGAACAAGTCCATGAATTTCTTACATCAACAAATTAAAAATTGCATAGACCTTATGATCTTGTCCCAAAGGAAAATGAAATTTACTAGCCCCATTATTCTGAAGCTTTTGAGTTTTTAACTTTTTATCACTATTTCTGTAAGCATAGTAGAACACGTAGAAGAAAGGGACAGCAGTTTTCAACATTTTGTAGAGTTCTCTAGGATAGGAACATGCATATACCATCCTCATGTAATGAGGGAGATTCCCTGGACAATCAGTGCATCCGCAAGAACTTGATTAGCAGCTTCAGATGGATGAACACTGTCCCAGAACACATATTGAGTCGCATTAGCACAAGTTCCTATAGACTTTGGATTGCACAGCAATGATGTTGTCTCTACAATCCCAGTACCACAGCATCCTCTCCTTGCTTCCGCAAAGCCTACAACATTATGAAAAAAATATTTTTATCATTCTAGGTTCATAGATGGTCCGTGCATAATGTGTCGCTACATAAATGTGGATCGGATGCATGCAGTGGTAGACTAGTTCGAGGCAATCATAGACAAATCTTACCACTGCATGAAGTTTATTATACAGTATCAAGTATTGGTTGATAACCCCTTGTAGTTATAGACATAGAATTCCTACTAAGTTCTGCTTTGCTAAACAATTGGAGTGATGAGTTAGTTCAGTACCGTAGTTTGATGGAGACTTAACAACATCATATAGAGGCTTGTAGATGTCGAAGATGACAACTGTAAGACCAGGAAGTTTCTTTTGGAGACTATTTGCTGCGTTGTTTAACTTCTTATTGAATTGTTGCGCATCAGTGTTGATTGTGGCAACGCAGCCTGGCTGATGGTATCCGAATAAGGTTATTGCAGCTGGAAGGCAACCCAATGGAGGGAGTGAGGTCACACCAATTTTCCTTGCTCCCAAACCATACACATTCTAGAATTCAAGCAAAAAAACCAAAACCTTAGGAACTGAATTTGTACCAGTTTAATCAAGCACTTCATTTGCACAATCACAAATTAATATATACTAGTTTCAAAGCAGATTCTTCTCTAATTTACAGTAGGACTATGAGAAGTGGAAATTTGAGAAAGTACCGTGATGAAGCTTGTGAAAGCACCAATGAGGATGTTACCATACTGGTCAGGAGTGTAGACTTTGTTAACAAAAGGATTGACATAGTAGTTCTGAAGAAAGTCACTATTTCCAGCACTCAATAAGTATAGTCCACCCTTGATGATGTCTGCTGCTTTCTTACTACCAGCAACCTTGTTTAGCTTACCCTGGTATTCCTTGAAGTACTGTAACTGTTGGGGCAAAGATATTGCATGCTGCCAAAACCAGTTTAATTGTATGAAACATATGAATCAATCCACAAAGTTAAAAAGTAATTAGACTGTAACAAAGTTAAAAAGATAAGCAATTTACATTCAAGTTTGCTGCCTTCTCATCATAACCGGATGCAGCAGAAGCAAAGTTGGCTCCAATCAGAAGGTTCTTCCCTGATGCCTGGGGGCTAAGATATGCAGCTGGGTAAGTTTTGAATCCCAGAGTATCAGCTGCATTAAAGGAATTTTGGTTATGTTTTGAATTTTCAACACCCAATTAAACACATATATTCTATTTAACTACTGATAATCCTGAAGTTTGAATGTTAATGCTTAAGTTCACTTAATACTGGGGAACTATTAACTAAAATCTTAGATGCAACATTAGGTGATCAATTAATGTGATGTCCAGAAAATTTGACCCCTCTGGCTTTATGCAAGTACTGAATGCAGCTCAGTAACTTTTTAAGGATCCCAGTTTCCAGAGATATTCTCTTTTGGCTTTAAGAAGACAAAAATGGCAAGAAATCTGTTGACAGACAGAGAGAAATATATTTTCTGAGTACTGCAGAACAGTTTAGGTAACATGTATACACAATATGCATAATGTTAAGTACTAAGGTATTTGTAGCCAAACAAACATTCAGTGACTGTTCTGTAACTAATAAGTACCATTTTCAGAACAAAGGTACCCGATATGTTAATCAACAGAATCACTTTCCAAAAAATATGATGTTAAAACATGATGTAAGAGTGACAAAAGACCTGACTCTGAACCAAATTTAAACTTACCAGTGATATCAGTGGCTAGTTTCCCATTGCAAAACCTCCCAGTAGCTTTATGGTTCACAAAGTCTCTTCCATAAGGAGGATAGTTGGCCTTGAAAATTGTTGGGAGGTAGTCATTGTTTCCCACATCTACTGCAGAATCACCAAATGTGAAGATGGCTGGAACAAGGGTGGTTGATTCTTGTGCATTGCCACCAATAATAACAAAGGCAAACACAAAAACCAGAACCAAAGCTTCTCTCATAGTTTGGCTACCCATCTTCTAAATGGTTTGAGGTTAGAGATTAGAATTGCCTGAACTGGACCTTATAAAGGGCATTGAAAATGACCCTTTTCAAGATTGCACTTAAAGGTGCAAGCTGGAGTTTGTTTAGCCTTAAATGAGAGAGTTCACTATGGTTTTACCAAAGACTAAAACTACATCAACCAAGTCTAGTTAGTCATGATCATGTAAGAAATATCACATATACCCTCAATCCCAATGAATGTACATAAACAAAATCGATTGGAGATGAAGGATGATATGGTAAATATGATTCCTCATGTTCCAGCTTCTCCTACCCTTTGCTCCTTATTAACTAACTTTTTTTCAAGCACATTATGTGTGATGATCAATATAACTACCGCTAGACATATTTTCAGACAGAAACAACTTCCAGTAAATTCATGTGCAATAAATATCGGTGGCTTCTGGAGTTCTGGTAGTTGAGAGGATAACAGAGAAGGTGGTAGCATTATGGCTTGAAGAAATGTCAGTGTGCATGTGAGGTAGTTAATTGGGTGGTTATGAAAACCTGTTGACTCAGAGACACCGGAAGGACAGAATGGCATGGCAACATTATCAGTGGCCGAATTTGCAGTAAACTAATTGCTGCATAATGCGCCTACATTAGCGTTTGAACACCAAAATGCATATAGGGTTCAGTCCCAAAGAGACATTGTCACAATGGAAATCATATATACTTTCGATCTCAACTCTGTCTCTCGATCTGCTCTTGTTTAGTTGTACGAGCTTCCCATTTCAATGTTTGATAACTCGTGAAAAGCACCACGAATTCTGTAACAAATTCTCCGAAAGAAGATGAGGTAGGAAATTCGACGAGTTCATCTGTTCTTTTGCTTCTTGAATCTTTAGGAGAACTTGTTTCTATCCTAAGAACTGCAAAACTTAATATCATATCAAATAAGGGACACCATAATGCATGATAGGGTTGAACCCTAGAGAGAGTGAGAGACACGATCACTTTAGCATCATAACTGTTGGATCTCAACTAGCTCCAAGTGTTGATATTAATAGGTGACTGACTTGGTTGTTACTGGAACTGTGTTAGGATATTTATGTTAGAGACTTCCGGCCCTAGGAATTTGGGGCCATGGCCATTAGCAAGGGTCAGGATCTTCAATGAATCAATTATTGGAACGGATTGCTATGGATAGCTGTTTTCTGTTTTTGTCAACACAAATTGGTACCTGTTGCCATTAAACTTTGCCAGCTTTGTGTTTCTTTTCCTGTGTGGCCTAGCAGCACGCGTTATCTGCATGTATTGGGGCCTTTGGAAATTGAATGAGAGTCGAACGGAACTTTGAGAACAGACGGGACCGTCCAGTGGAAAGAAAAGATCATAAGAACAAGTGGGGATTTGTACATCATTGTTTTGCCCTTGTTAGTGAGAGGGAAAATAGTATAAATATTGAAATTTAAATACAGAAAGTAAATTACACAAATGTAGTGATCTCAATTTCCGTATCAATTTTTCTTGTAATATTTTTGAATTAAATTGGAGATTTGGTTATGAAATTATTTTCGTAATTGGGGAGTCGAGAGTTGAAACTTAAGTGTCAGTTTTTAAGTGACCAAAAGTTGACTTTCGTATCCTTAACTTATGTGATACCTTAAAATTTTGATATTAACTTCTAATATCACTTTGTAAATTATTTAGCAGAATTAGTGTGTTTTCATTATTCAAGAAGGGACCTAAAGTGTTCAGAGTGAAATAATATTCAGAAACATTTTATTTAAAGGTTCAAGAGTTGACCTTTTACTACATTGGGTTTGTCAGAAAACTTCATTTACGAAAGTTGTAGTGCTCGATGATACGAATCTGTGAACATGTGACACGCGTAAAACAGAGTTCGTACGTAAAAGTTACGATCAACGAAAGTTTGTGGGTTTTTGTAACGAATCGAACCTAATAGTTACTTATTTACCGGGTTGTAAATGTTACCGAGAACTTTTGATAGCGTTCATAATTATTATAAGTTATTGCTCGAGTTTATTTTTGAGTTTTTCAAGAATGGTAAATAGTAGATTTAATACTCCGAAGTCGTAGTATGTGACAATACGAGCTGACCAATATGTCCATATTATTTTTCGTAGTAACAAGTTATTTTCTGTGAATTTATGAAGATTACTGTAGTTTTCAATTATTGTTTGTTTTACCGTAAGTGGCCCTAAAAGTTGACCCTTCATTAAGTCGATAATTTGGGAAAACATACTTCAGCGAAGTCATAGAGAACGTTAATACGAGTTTATGGACACGTGGCACACTCAAATCAGAGTTCTTATGTGAAATTTATGAGTAAAAATGTAAAGTTATTATGCGTTAAAATAACTATAAATAGGGGTTAATTTACCAAGGTGAAAAATCAGAAAACTCTCTCTCTCTCTCTCCTCCCTCTGTCGGTTTGCACTCGCCGACGCTCCGCATTCAGGCCACTAAAGGCCGCTGCTCCGATCCTGAAAGAACCGTCGTCACCTTTGCCCCATTCCTGGGCAACGGTTCAGCCGAGATGTGCTGCCGTTAGAGAGAAATCACGGTAATAACGTCGATTGTAGAATAGGGGATTTGGGCCAAATTTCTCCCTCCTCAAGCCACCAATCAGTGAGTTCTTTATATGGTTAATTTTAGTTTGAGTTGTACTACATTTCTTAACTCTGTCTTCTCGATCTTCTCTTGTTTGAGTTGTACTACATTTTTCGGTGTGTATAAGGATAATTTGAGATTTGAAGTTTTTAGGGTATTTAGCCCCAAATAGAGTTTACTGTTCTTAATCAAATTGAATGATTTAGAGCTATAATCGACCTTACTATTGAACATGAAAGTTGTTAGGCTTGATGAGATGTGCAATCTGTGAAATTTTGGTAGCAATTAGAGCTGGCTGGAATTTGGCGACGCTGCCTGCGAAGGAGCTACTCCTTTTTAGGTAATTTTTTATGCTGAATAAATAGTACAAAATTAGAAGAGTCTTATGGTGCAAATTTAGTAATTTTTAGAGAAGTGTTGGTTAGGTTTCAGATTTTCCAAATGTTAGGGATATTAACGGTTAACATTTGTTAACCGGTTATTGGAATTAATACCTTAAGACAAGAGAAAATTGTTTAAAGTATATTTACCCTAACATAAAGGTTAACCTCCGAGTTTCCACTAAGCTTAAGAGTGGGGGAGGACGATCGATATTTTGTATTTGCTTGTTCTACGTATCGAATAGAGGGCGAGGCGCAGTTAGAGCTTTGTTTATTAAATAAAAGTCATTGAGGGTATGAAATTGAACTACAAGTGACTTGATCTCTTTCAGAGGGTGCATAGGCAGCCCGATCGTGGGTACAATCATAAATATTAGAAATAATATAAAGGGTTGTTTTCCATCTCGAGGAAGGTTGCGATAACATCTCCCTTGAGGTGGATCCGCAGGATTTACCTCATGTTAAAAGAGGGTTAATCCAGAGGTGGGTCCTAACAATGGTATCAGAGTGGGGATATGATTCCTCGGAAATAAGCGGTGATGTGTGATTCGTATAAATATTGGTGAACAAATGAAATTATGATTAGTTGTGATTATAAGCTCCATTTTTAGAGAGATTATCGAGAGATATCATGAGTAGACCTTTATTTTGAATTAAATGTATGCAGTGATTTTATTTTAAATTCATGATTTAATTCTCGTGACATTTTAAATAATGGAGTCGATTTTTCTTTTATAAATTATTTTTCACGAAGTTATTGTCGGAATGTTATGACCATATTTTATTTGGGAAACATTATCATTTGGGAAGATTTCGAAAAAATGGATTTTCGGTGGATTTGGTATTTATAGATGTGATTGACATATAATATTATAAATTTTATCGTGGATTAAGAGATCATCGTTTTTTAGCTCGAATTTACAAATATAAGTTTTGGAATTTTATTGAGTTTTATATTATGCTTTGAGTTCCTTGGAAATTATGTTTTGGGATGATCCCGAGATTTATTATTTTCTTTGGACAAGTGAACCGGGAAAGAGGGTTCATAAATTTTCTGAGAGTTTTATTTGACTTCCCGATGCATTGGATTTCTTTATATTTTGGGGAATTGAAAGTTTATAAAAAAAAGTGATTTCTCTTGTTACATTTATTTGTTCCGGGATATAGCATCCATCGCGGTTTAGTGAGATTGACGAGAGATATAGCGGCCCTTACGGTGTAGTGAGAATGGGCGCGGGACATAGCGGCCCTCGAGGTGTAGTGAGCTGGGTGCGAGACATAGCGACCATTGTGGTTTAGTGAGCTGAGTGCGGGATATAGCGACCCTCATGGTATAATGAGCTAGGCGCGGGAGATAGCGGCCTTTACGGTGTAGTGAGCTGGGCGCAGGATATAGAGACCCTCATGGTATAGTAAACTGGGTGCAGGAGACAACGGCCCCCACGGTGCAGTGAGCTGGGTGTGGGATATAGCGGCCCTCGCAGTTTATCGAGCTGGGTGCGGGATATAGTGGCTCTCAGGGTATGGTGAGCTAGGTGCGAGATATAGCGACCCTTAAGGTTTAGTGAGCTGGACGTGGGATATTACGACCCTCAAGGTGTAATGAGCTAGGCGCGGGAGATAGCGGCCCTCACGGTAAGGTGAGTTGGGCGCGGGAGCTATGGATCAATCATTTGCCGTTATTGTATTATTAAATTTTCTAAGGATTTGATTTAAGTGTAAGACATGCATTAAGGGTTTTCAGAAAGAAATTTGGGAGGTTTATCATCATGGTGACATTTTTTCCCATTTTGATATTTTTTTTATTTAGCCGATAAGATTGGTGGGATTTTTTTCATATTTATTACTAAGGCTTATGAGATTGACGGGGTTTCCATATTTTAATTATTACATATGGGATTGCTGTGATATTCATATTTTTAATGGAGCCAAAGGAATAGAGTTGGTCAGGATTATTAGTAGCCTAGGAGTGCTCTGACCCTAGCTTAGGGAGGCTCATGGTTATGACGATGTTTTGAGGAGATTTATTTCTATTTGCGTTGTGTGAAGTGTGTTAAATTAATGATCTTATGTGTAGTAAGTGGGACAATTTGGCACCCCTGTTAATTATCTGTGGATGGGGTGGTTGTGGTATGATGAGCGTCAAGCTCCAGGGATGGGTTTGATTGGACGGGGTTATAGATTCATGTTGTGAAGTTTATGTGCTGCAAGAAATTGTCTTCTTGTAAAGGTTAGATGACTAGGTCTTTCTAAAGATGGATGTATATATGTTGGGAAATATTCTTGTGAGTTTCTTTATAGGTCAGGGCTGTCAACTATTAGAGAAAATTCTATCAAAATTTCGGTACAATTTCCTTTAGAGACGGCCCTTGCATGACTCTTTTTGGATTTTAGGGTGAACCTTGAGACATGTTTTGTCAATCCAGTCAGTGTAGTATTTTTTTCTGTGGGGATTAACATATTAATTTGATGACGTAACGTCACGTGATTCAGATAAGCGCTTATTATACGAGAAACTGGTAGTTATAACCATTGGAATATAGGAATTTTGATCTTTCAAATCTAGGGATTGTGGCATCGGTTTGCGCTCTCGTAGTTCTATTTATCATGTGATGTGTTTGTGCGAGTTGGACGGATGTAATAGACCATAGAGAGAGGGAAACGATTCCACCTCATGTCAGTTATATATATTGTGACAGGCTGCGAGCATAGATTTTTGGTGAATTTTAGTCGTTGATGAATCAGTTATGACTGCATGATAGCCATGATAGTTTTATGGTCATTGAGAAGTTCTTTTGAAATTTCGAGGGTGAAATTTTTATAAAGTGGGGAGTTTGTAACGATCTGAACCTAATAGTTACTTATTTATCGGGTTGTAAATATTACCAAGGACTTTTTAAAGCGTTCATAAGTATTATAAGTTATTACTCGAGTTTATTTTCGAGTTTTTCAGGAATCGATAAATGGTGGATTTAATATTCTGAAGTCGTAGTATACGACAATCCTAGCTCACTAGTGTGTGTATTATTTTTCGGAGTAACGAGCTATTGTATGTGAATTTATGAAGATTACAATAGTTTTCAAATACTGAATGCACTTCAATTGCTTGGTGAAAAGATCGGCCGGTTGGTCTTTAGTTCCAACATGGACCATCCTCACTACTCCTTGTTGCACTTTCTCATGTACAACATGACAATCAATTTCAATATGTTTTTACGTTTATGAAAAATCGGATTGGTAGCTATGTAAATGGCAGTCTGATTATCACAAAAATAATCTTGTAGGAGCTAGATTACGTATGTTCAATTCTTTTAAAATGTTTCTGAGCCACGTTACCTCACTTTAAGTGGATGTCATAGACCTATAATTAGCTTCTACACTTGAACAGGAAACTGTACCTTGTTTTCTAGCTTTCCATGAAACTGGTGCATTGCCCAGCATGATACAGTATCCAGTAATGGATCTTCGAGTGTCCTTGCATCTTGCTCAATCAGCATCACAAAATGCAGTAAGTTCTAATTTTCATGTGGAAGGAAGCAAGAAACCTTGTCTCGAAGTGTGTTTAATGTATCGTAGAACTCAATATGCTGCATCCATGTGTGGTTGACGAGGTTGATTCATGAACTGACTTAGGATATGTATTGAATACACCAAGTCTGACCGAGTGATAGTCAGATTGATAAGTTGTCCCACTAATCTTCTGTATTGTGATGGATCTTTCAATAAATCATCTTCTCCATGTGTGAGGGAGAGATTTTGGTGAACAGGAAACCGAGATGATTTTGCACCCAAATAGCCTGCATCCTCATGATGTGCTCATATTATCTTATATTTATATGTCTCATAATCTTCACATTTGTGTTTAGTTCTTCTATTTTGTGATCGATTTACGTTATTCTAGTGTTTTGTATGTTTTTCTCATAGAGAGAAGAAAAAGAGTTAAAATGAGCTAACAAGGATTGAAAGACAACTGCAATCCCAAGTGTCCAGAATTTGCCAGTGTAGAACAACCAACTTCGCCGAATAACTGGGAACAACTCAGATCGAATCAGATAATGAGCTTTATATCATTGGAAAGATACAGATTTCTATTTTGTTTAGGATTTTACGGATCTCGATTTCGATACTTATAGACAGAGTTATAATCTTTTGAATGAATATATGTCAGATCAAAAAATCAGCTGGGATTTGCAGACATCAATAGAGAACTCAAGTTTGTGGCACAAGATCATCAACCCTAATGCTTCAAAGACAATGATAAAGATAAGAATTCAAAGAGTACATGTACAATCATAAAGATAAGAATTCAAGATTTTTTCATTCCATATCAAGAAAGGAGTATGAATTCAAGTTTTACCAGGAATGTTGAAGTCAAAGATGAACATGAACTTCTCTATATAAAGAGAACGAATTTCACATGAAGAGGGGGTCTTGACACGTATTGAATAAGCCTAAAGGAGCAAAAAATGATATCTCCCCCAATCTGTGGGGGTTATGATAGGGTTAACCCTATAATAACCCCCACAGATTGGGAGAGATATCATAATTCCATCCATCCACCCACCCTTCATCCCCTTTTCATGTTTTCTATGTTTTATTTAGTTATCTTTTGTTAAACCTTTTCTAAGGTTAGGATGATGCCCTAACATTACTGTTTGTATTTTTGATGATTGACTAATAGATTTTTAGTTTCTTCATGATGAATTCTTAGTCACTATTTGAATTGATGCTATATGTTTTAGTTCTTTGATTGATTACCTTAGGGCTTTGCATCTAGTAATTAGAAGATGAATTTGAGGCGTAATTGCAATACAGTTCATGTTAGCTTCTTGTGATTAAGAGTTGTGAATTACATTATTGTCGTAACTGAAGTAATGATTTGCATGATTCTCTTGTTTTCTAGAAGGTAATGAGTCTTACATGTTAAATTTATGCTGTAACTGGATAGACTGCATGCTAGGATATACGACCTCTGCTGTAACTAGAGATAATCATACACTTAAGGAAAACTATGGTCTAAGTGTCGTACCTGGACTTAGATACGTGAATTGTCATCAAAAGAAACGAAAGAGTCTATCAGTTACAACAATTTATAAATAGGATTGTTAGTGGTTGATTCTGACACGCTAGGTTCTTCCGTCTTTGCCTGTCAACTTATTTCCTTGTTTGTTTGTGTCTTTATTTGAAAATCCCAAAAATCATATTTTCGAGTCTTGATTGTTTTCATGTTCTTAGTATAGATTAATTAAGGTAGGATTTAAATTAATTATCAATCTCTTGTTGAAACGACAAACCCTTTCTTCCACTCACTATACTACATCTACCTTGTATACTTGCAGGAACACACCACCTCAAGCACTTCAAAGGCATATTTCCGCTGACATAACACCAGGCCTCTCTTTAACCTTGCCACTTCAATGCCTAGAAAGTACTTAAGCTGCCCAAGATCCTTCAATTTGAATTGGTTCTAAAGAAAGATCTTCGATGTCTTGGATACAATTTCCTGCCAATATTACATCATCCACATACACTAAGAGAGCAGTGAACTTTCTTCCTCGTTGTTTATAGGTGGAATATAATATTTCACCTTTACCGGGTTACAACTCAAGAAAGAACCTCCAAATGTCTGGTCAATTATTAAATATGCATTGTTTGTTGAGCTTAAATTGTTGTTTATAGGGTGAAAGCCCAGTTAAATTCGAGAAGCCACTTTGAACCCGGGGACGCCTCTTTGACGTGTTTGTTCTTTACACAGGAAAGCTCGGAGTACGAAGGAATTCGCTATTTCTGGAACCGTGCAGCCCGCTAAAGGGACCGCGAGTTTACCCGGAAACAATTGGTGCTCTCGTTGAGAGTCGAACTCAAGACCTCCCGTTTAATATTTTGAAGGACGGTGGAAATGGCAGGAGAACAAGATCCAACTAGGAGGCTTAATTTCTCAGGGGATGATAACCCGGGGACCTCCGAGACCCAATTTGGCCAAACAGATTTGGCAGCAGCATTTGAGCTCTTGAAAAAGGATTTTCTTGCTCAGAAGGAGCAATCTACTCGAGAACATGCCGAGTTAATGACGGTAAGGGAGCAATTAGCGACTATCCAGGCCGAGCATGGGCTTCTTCAAGCAACCCTAACTCAAAGGGCGAATGCCATTGGGACGTCAACCAGACTTGCTGATATCATTACCCCAGAAGGGAATCCTCCGGGTTATGGAAACCCGCGAACTTTTGACAGTGCATACATCCCACCCGCTATTCTCCCACCCATTGCCCACCCTAACCCAAATCCACAAATTATCCATCTCTCCAATCCTTTGTTTAATCACAATCTTTCAGGACCTCCTCCACCTCCAGAGCCGGTGTTAAATCAACCACTTCCCCCAGCCGATGCTCAGACCCGGCTTCTCTTACAGTTAACGCAAACTGTGACTCAACTTGAGCAGCGTCTTAACTCGGGAACAGGACCACTGCAATACCAACCCTTTATTACCCGCGCAAGCCCATTCTCCACCCGGGTTCAAGCAGATAAAAAGCCACCAGAAGCAAAGCCATTCAAGATCAAGAAATATGCCGGAACGGGCTGCCCATATGCACACCTAGAGTTGTTCCAGTCTCAGTTGGATTCAACCCGGTTCACGGATGCCCAAGCATGCCATGCTTTCCAGGAAACACTCAGTGAGGAGGCATTGAGTTGGTTCCTCAAGTTACCGGCTTTGTCAATAGAAACCTATGGTCAGCTGACACAGAAGTTCCTTTCCCGGTTTATCCTGCTGTCTAGTGCCAACCGAAGCACCACTTCATTATTCAAAGTCCAGCAAAGGGATAATGAGAGCTTGAAAGTCTTTGTAACCCGTTGGCTATCCACGACTTCCAAATGTGGGCACTTGGATGAGTCAGTGGCATCAGAGGCATTCTTGCAGGCGCTTAAGCCAACCCGCTTTGTGGTGGAGCTCAGGAAGCAGCGGTTCAGGTGTTACGACGATTTGATTAATGAAGTAACTCGGCAAGCTCAAGCCGAGTATGACACCTTCGGGGAACGCCGGACGAATACCGGGTTCACAAGCCAGCGAGCTGATGGATGGAAAAAGGAAGGGCAGAACAAGAGTGGCCAGGGATACTACGGCAAAAGTTCGAACAGACCAAGGGAGAAACCGAGAGAGACTCCATACCCAAGACATCCAGCCCGGGAGGAAAAAACCACTTACATCCCTCGATATGAAGTGTTGTCCAACTTGACTGCCTCCTATGAAGAAATTTGGAACCGCCATAGGAATGACATTCCCCCGGCTCCAAAACGGAAGTTTCCCAAAAGGGCAGGGCCGGACAACGGGCAACATTGTGCCTATCACAACGAGTCTGGCCACACTACCGACCGGTGCTTTACCCTTCGAAACAGCATTGAATATATGATTCAGAACGGCAAGCTACAGCAGTATAAGTCACCTGCTACAGGTGTCAACCTGATTGAAGTATATGGGGAGATAATGACGATTCACGGGGGTGGCACCCAAGGAGTGTCAGGTCACCGGGCCAAAAGACTTTGCCCAAGAGGCCCGGAGTTAGAGATAATGCAGCTTCGTCAGGAATGCCGCAAAGAACTGGTTCCTTGGGATACCGTGTCATTTTCTCAGTCTGAAGACACGCTGAAAATGCATCATAATGATCCTTTCATTATTACTCTTCAGATTGACCATTGGCGAACTCGGAGGGTTCTAATAGACACGGGAGCCGCTGTCAGCGTCATGTTCAGCAGTTGCTATAAGGGGTTTAAAAGAGGAAGAGATAAGCTCTATAGGAACCACGAGCCATTGATCAGTTTTTCAGGTGAGACAACTCAACCGTTGGGGTCAGATCAGCTAACGGTTACAGTTGGAACCGGGCACCAGTCCACAAGAATTGTAGTTCCCTTCATAATTGTGGACTGTCCATCATCCTACAATGCCATACTTGGGAGAGATGCCCTTTGGGGCCTACAGAGTTTTATAGCGGGTCATATGCTGCTTATGAAGGTACCTACACCCGGGGGCTGGGTTACAGTTCGCGGAGACCAAGAAGCCGCTGTCAGATGCAACGCGATAGCAACAGCTCAGTCTCAGTATGAGATGTTTTCAGCCGGTTTTTCTCTATCCCCATTTGACAAACCCGATGACCCGGATACCTTGCCCGTCAGTAAGACGGCACAAAAGAAGAGCCAGAAGTATCCTGCCAAGTTCCCCCGGCCAGCCCCAATCGAAACAACATAATGGATTCAGATTTCAGAGGAATACCCGGAGAGGAAAATTTGCATTGGCACAGGCCTTGACCCGGAGATCAGAACCCGGATGATTGAGCTGCTAACCCGGAAACAGAAGGTGTTTGCATGGTCATATGCAGACATGCCCGGGATCTCTCCAGAGGTTATGACACATTCCCTCAATATTATCCCGGGTATTAAACCTGTAAGACAGAAGCGTCGTGCATTTTGTGCAGAGAAGTACAAGGCCATTCAAGCAGAAGTTAAACGTCTCAAGGACATCGGGTTCATTGCAGATGCAACATACCCGGATTGGTTGGCTAATGTTGTGATGGTCAAGAAGGCAAACGGAAAGTGGAGGATGTGCGTCAACTACACAGATCTGAATAAGGCTTGCCCGAAGGATAGTTTTCCCCTTCCCAAGATTGATCAACTGGTCGATTCAACCGCGGGCCACCCCCAATTGAGTTTTATAGATGCATACTCGGGGTTTAACCAAGTTCCGATGGATCCCGCGGATCAACAGCACACGTCTTTCACAACAGACAAGGGGATGTATTACTACAAAGTGATGCCTTTTGGACTCCGGAATGCAGGAGCCACTTTCCAGCGCCTGGTAGTGGGCATGTTTGCAAACCAACTCGAGGATACTATGGAGGTTTATATAGATGATATGTTGGTCAAGAGCCGGGAAACGAGCAAACACCCGGATGACTTGGAAACCGTTATTGACATTGCCTTGAGCAAGGGAATGAGATTAAACCCGGAGAAGTGTGTTTTTGGCGTTTCAGGAGGGAAGTTTCTCGGGTTTATGGTTAGCGCTCGGGGGATTGAGGCAAACCCGGATAAGGTTCAAGCGGTTTTGACCATGGAACCGCCAAAGACCAGAAATGAAGTCCAGAGGCTTACAGGTAGGCTGGTGGCCTTATCCCGGTTTATATCCAGGTTGACAGATAAATGTGCCCCCTTCTTCAAAATTCTCAAGAGTCAACACCGCGAGCGGATTACATGGCAGGAAGAGCACAATCAAGCTTTTGAAAAGTTTAAGGAATACTTGGCATCAGTTCCCTCCTTATCCAGACCTAACCCGGGGGAAATACTCTATCTATACCTGGCGGTATCGCAAACGGCTGTAAGCTGTGCCTTGGTAAGAAAGCCAGAGTCTGAAGAACTGCCGGTCTACTATACTGGAAAAGGATTCAATGATCCTGAAACTCGTTATCCAGATATTGAGAAACTGGCCCTGGCCTTGGTTGTAGCAGCAAGAAAGTTAAGACCCTACTTTCAGGCACATTCTATTCATGTGCTCACCAACCAACCACTACGGCAGGTTCTGCAAAAGCCGGAGACTTCAGGAAGATTGGTCAAGTGGGCAATTGAGTTGGGGGAACATGACTTGCACTTTAAACCGCGCACGGCAATCAAAGGGCAGGCAGCAGCAGACTTTATTGCCGAGTTAATCCCAGCAGATTCCTCAGTTGCTGAAACTCTACCTACTGAAGCTGAACCGGAGAATTGGCAAATATTTGTAGACAGATCAGTCAATCAGAGGCAGTGTGGAGCAGGAATTGCATTGGTGGACCCGGAGGGTAACATGTTTGATTATGCTCTACGCTTCAACTTCAAAGCGTCAAACAACACGGCTGAGTACGAAGCCTTAATCAAAGGGCTCCAACTCGCTAAAGATATGGGCGCCCGGCATCTCCGCATATTGAGTGATTCGCAATTGGTAGTGCAGCAGGTTAACGGCGGATTTCAGGCAAAGGAAGCACATCTTTCCTCCTATCAAAAGTTAGCGGCTTTCTTGCTTGACAAATTTGACACCTTTAAGATTATTCAGATACCGAGGCAGCAGAATGTGAGAGCAGATACTCTGGCTAGGATTGCAACAGGGGAAGATCCCAATGCCGAGTTTAAAGGCTTGCTAATCGAGACGTTGGAGAAACCAAGTATCTCACTCTCCTTTTCTGAGATTTTCGCAGTGGAAGTAAAGCCGCCACCATCTTGGATGGATGAGTTCATTAACTTCATCCAACAGGGAACCCTACCTGAGGACCCGGTAGCGGCCAAACGACTACGGGTCCGAGCGGCACAGCATAGTACCCGTGATGGGAAACTGTATCGACGAGGACATACTTTCCCTGATTTGAAGTGTATTACACCCGAGGAGGGAGACCGGGTTTTGCAGTCACTTCATAGCGGGGTATGTGGAAATCACTTTGGAGCACGTAACCTGGCTTTCAAAACCCTCAGAATGGGATATTACTGGCCTTCTCTGGAACAGGATGCCAGAGTCGTGGTAGATTCCTGTCTTCAATGTCACCGGTTTGCAACCTTTCCCCGGGCCCCATCGGTCCCACTATCAGTAATCATTTCTCCATATCCATTTTGCATGTGGGGGATTGATTTCATTGGACCTCTACCCACAGCTCCAGGCCAGCTCAAACACGCCATTGTCTCAGTGGACTATAATTCCAAGTGGATAGAAGCTCAACCCCTGGCTCGGATCACAACCGCAAATGTTAAGAAATTCCTCTGGAACAATGTCTTTTGCCGGTTTGGAATCCCGGAGACATTTATCACAGATAACGGGACGCAGTTTGACAATGACGAGTTTCGGGAATTCTTACATTCCAATGGGACAAAGGTGCTATATGCCTCCCCGGCACACCCGCAGACTAATGGACAAACTGAAACTGTTAACAAGCTAATCAAGCAAGTTCTGAAAAAGAAGCTGGAGGACGCAAAGGGTTTATGGGCTGAGAAACTTCCAGAGGTTTTGTGGGCACTTAGAACAACTCCGACAGAAGCCAATGGGGAGAGCCCATTTTTTATGACCTTTGGCTCCGAGGCAGTGATCCCGGTAGAGATGGAAGTCCCGAGTGACCGGGTACAACTATTTGACAGGGAAACCAATAATGAAGGCATTCGCCTTAACTTGGATCTCCTGGAGGAACGCCGGGAGCGTGCACATCTCCGAAATATCAACAAGAAGCAAAAAGTGGCCAAACATTACAATTCCCGGGTTATCAAGCGCCCACTCAAACTCGGGGATTGGGTAATGAAGGAAGTTATCCCTAAGCCAACCGGGTTGAAAGCTCAATGGGAGGGTCCATATGAAATTGTTGAAGTCGTGGGTCCGGCAACGTTTTACATCAGGGGTACAGATGGAGTTACGCTTCCACGACCATGGAACGCCCAACATCTACATCTTTTCCCCAAATAGGTAACAAGTTATCTATGAATGTCTAAATTTATTATCTATGATGTTATATATAAAGCCTTTCAGGCCCACAATGCATAAAACCCCCACCGGGTTATGTTTATCAAACAGTTTGTTGTGAATGCAGCCTTTAACGGCCCTACTTGTATGCCTTAATCGGCAATCTCCGATAATCTCTGATAATCTGCGGTCTACATGACGTGAAATATTGCAAGCCTTAACGGCCTTATTTCACTGTCAAACTCGCCAATCTCCGATAATCTCCGGTCTACATGACGTGAAATATTGCAAGCCTTAACGGCCTTATTTCACTGTTAAACTCGCCAATCTCCGATAATCTCCGGTCTACATGACGTGAAATATTGCAAGCCTTAACGGCCTTATTTCACTGTCAAACTCGCCAATCTCCGATAATCTCCGGTCTACATGACGTGAAATATTGCAAGCCTTAATGGCCTTATTTCACAGTTAAACTCGCCAATCTCTGATAATCTCCGGTCTACATGACGTGAAATATTGCAAGCCTTAACGGCCTTATTTCACTGTCAAACTCGCCAATCTCCGATAATCTCCAATAATCTCCGGTCTACATGACGTGAAATATTGCAAGCCTTAACGGCCTTATCTCACTATCAAACTCGGCAATCTCCGATAATCTCTGGTAATCTCCTTGACTTGAAATATTGCAAGCCTTTCACGGCCTTATTTCAGTCTTTGAAAGTCCTAACGGACCCGTACAGCCCTAGCGGCACTATTTTTATTAACATGCCAAACAGGCAATATGCGTACATTTTGTCAACACTTGTATATTATGCATCACTTTACCGTGTTATTTGACAGGAAGCCCTAACGGACCGGTAAAGCCCTACCGGGCCTATTGTTATTTTATGACGATAACATGCCAGACCGGCACTATGTGTAAATTTTATCTACACTTGCGAGATATGCATCAACTTAACTTGTTATTTTACAGGGAAAAATAGTGTTATAGAAAAACATTCCCCCGCAAGGCCTTAGCGGCCCATGGAGGTCCTAACGGACCCGTATATCCTAGCGGCACTATCTTTATTTACATGTCAAACCGGCATTATGTGTAAATTTTTATACTGTGCATCAGGTTACCGTGTTATTTCACAGGAAGAGTTATGCGAAGGAAAATCTTGATTACTTCAAAAAGATCAATTACAAAAAGTAGCGAACCGCTACAAGTAAAGTCTAATCTATAAAAGCAAAAACAAAAATACTTAAGGCTCCAGTTCATGGCGCTGCAGACCCGCTACCCCCGCCAGTGCTCGAGCTGCCACGTCCTCCCCGGGGCTGTATGATAAACTGTCCCCTACGGAGCGGTGGCCGGTTTCGAGGACCACCGACAATCCCACCACGGGAAGTACCTCTCCGGGCTGCTGAAGAACGAACCGGGGGACTCCGAGCCGGGTTTGCAGGAGCCCTAGGGTTTGCAGCCATGGCAGGAGTCGACCGGGAGGTGCCTGCAGCCTCGTCGGGTCTAACATGATCTTGGTGACCATCATACCCGGCTTTGTCGAGCCACCCTTGGCGAATCCCGACGCTAACAATTTCGGCTCGAGCCTCAGCCCTTGCCGACCGCAACTTCAGTTCAAACTCGGGACTCGCTAGAAACTTGGAGACAGCAGAGTCCCTGGCCCGAGAAACAGCCTGCACCAACTCTCCTTTCTGCTGCTCTAGAGAAGTCACTTGTTGCTGCAGCGCTTGATTCTGTTGAGTAAGCTGAGCAATGGCGGCATCTTGAGCACACCGGTCCTCCCGGTGACCCTCGATGACTCTCTCAAACTCCGAGTTCTTGGCCACCAAGTCTGCTATTTGTTCTTCTGCCTTGGACAACTCCGCCCACGACGCGACAGCCGATGCGCTTGCCTCTTCCCGGACCCGAGCCAGGCATTCTTCGCTCGCCGTCACCTGGTCCCGGGCCGCCCGGAGATCGTCCCTGAGCACTCTCTCTCTCTCGGGGATGCCTTCGTTTATGAGCGGTCAGTTGCCAAGTACGACAACCTGACAACCTACGTAAAACAAATAACGGGTTAGTATTCAAAAAAAAAACGGGTTAGGGAAGAAGAAAAACTTACCCGCATCAGTTTCTCCTGTGTCCTCCGGGCTACAATCAACGGGTCCTCATGCTCCAGGACATAGGAGTCGGCGGCACAATTCTTCAAGTCCGCTACCATCCTCTGGATGGCCACGTCCGCCATTCCCCCGCTCGCCAACTCCTCCATTATCTCATTAGTGTCCCGGTGCTGCTTCATCTCCCTCCTCTCTTTCCTCTCCTTCCTTCTCTTCCTCCTCTCGGACCTCGCCGAGCTGGATGCCTCCCGGGTGCGTTTGCGAGAGGGAACGGGCTCCACTTCGTGAACTTCGTCACTCCCCTCCGGGTTCTCACTCCCTATCACCCTTTCCAACCCTCCAGCCTCTTCACCCCCGTCGTCATCCTCTTCGGTAAACTCCTCCTCACCCGGGAGCACAGATGAGGGAACTGCGCTCATCACCGGTTCTTCGAACTCCACCTCTTCCTCTGCTAAGGGGAATTGAGTCACCGGGTCTTCCGCCACCTCCTCTGCGGGGTTCCCCACAATCCCTTCATCCAACTCCTGGTACACATCTGTGCCGAGTACCTCAGCCAGGTACCCGGGGACCTCGTTGAAGTGTAAGGTGTCCACGAGGAATTTCTCAGTATCCCCTTGCTCTGCTTCTGGGCGCAGGAAAGCCGCTTTCGTGGTCAGGTTAACGTCGTATAGTTGACCATCCGTTGCTTGTGTCTGAATCCCGGCCCAAACAGTCTTATCTTCAAACCCGTCGTATATTCCCGGGTTCTTCCGCTTAGTAAACTCCATCAGAAGAAGAGCTGCAGAAAAACATATAGCCCGTTACACAAGAGATTTTGACAACAAAAGTTGAAGGGACACGAAACAAACCTGGGAGCTTCATCAACCGGCACCTGCTGTACACATACAGCCTACAGAGCCGGTATGAACTCCGGTCATCTTGACCCTGGAAGGCCCACAACATCCTCCGAATCCTCTTCTCCATCACCGGCTCCAGAGGAATGTCGGGGACGTCTGCAACACAAATAACACAAATTATAACTCGGAACGGAGAAAAGAAAGAAACCCTGAGGGAGAAGACTTACTCATCAGTTGTTGGAAATCGACTGGTACTTGGAGCGCGTAGTCCGGGTTTTGAAAGTTCCTTATTAAGAAACTTCTCTCCCTCCAAGTCCTCCTCACCGAGGATGGCAGATCCTCGACGATCTTCTTGAAAACCGCTTTGGACTTCAGTTGGATGGTCCCGCTGAAACCCGCCTTCCGGGAGTACTCGGCCCGGTACATGGCGTGTAACTCGTGATAGGTTGGCATCTGCTGCTTCAACACCTTGTACATCACGCATAGCCCGAGTAGCTGCCTCCACATGTTCGGGCCAACTTGCCCGATTGCGAAGTTGCTCGCAGCCAAGAGGTACTGCACCTCTACCTTTAGCGGGAGTGATAGGCCGCAGCGTAGCTGATACTCGTGGCACAGCGTCCACCCATCCCTGGGAGCGAAGAACTGGTCCTCGGGTTCTAAAGGCCGGATTTCAATAGACTCGGGGATTTTCCAGTTGCTCCTTAGCTCCACGATCTCCTCCGCTGTCAGTGAGTACCCGGGAGGGTCGAGAGCGGTCCCATCAGTGAAGGTAACAGACGCAAACTCGGGGACGTGAGTGTCCATTGCTTCGTTAGCCATCTGCAAAACACAAAAACACGGGGGCGTCAACAAAACCCAGGTAACCCGGCGCCACAATGCTAAATTCCCACAGTAACGCAGAAACCCAGAAAACCTTCATATGAACCCAGAAACAGTACACAAATCGTTCCAAAACACTCAAAAAGGAGGGAATAAGAAACAATACCTTACTTATGAGGGTTCGAAGGGGTTTTTGTGATCGATTTGAGTTTGGGAATCCAACGAAACAGCGACAAAGGAGAGCGAAAGCAAAAAGCACGAAAAAGTTATCGGTTTGGAAGGTGAGACAAAACTGTCACCCTCAACCCCTATTTATACAGTTAGGGGCGTGCACTGAAGGGACGTTTCAGTTTCTCGAGGGAAACGACACGTGTCACTCATGCCGTTTCACAAAACCGATAAACTTTTCAGTTTCCCCCCACTACAACCCGGAGACGTCGTTCTGAATTCTCAACGTAGAGAGTGTCTACGGGTTACGCTTGCGTACGGACTTGGGGGACTGGGTACCCCGGGTTTGGTTGCTAACTTTGTAACCCGGTAAAGAAAAGATTTTAAGTCCCCACCCAAGCGTACCCCTTGACTGAGGACTTGGGGGACTTGTTTATAGGTGGAACCTAATATTTCACCTTTACCGGGTTACAACTCAAGAAAGAACCTCCAAATGTCTGGTCAATTATTAAATATGCATTGTTTGTTGAGCTTAAATTGTTGTTTATAGGGTGAAAGCCCAGTTAAATTCGAGAAGCCACTCTGGGTCCCTTGACAGGGCCATTTCGCCGTAAAGCTAAACAAAAGCAAGGGAAGCTGTTCCCACATTGGAAAAGGACAAAGCATGCTGCCTTTAATGCTACTATAAATGCCGGCGCGGGCCTCCCGGTAAGGGGACGCGCAACTTCTTAACTATTCTTGAGTTTTCTGCTTAGCTGACAGTGTCTGACTTAAGCATCGGAGTGGCTTCCCTCGGTAAACCCGGGGACGCCTCTTTGACGTGTTTGTTCTTTACACAGAAAAGCTCGGAGTATGAAGGAATTCGCTATTTCTGGAACCGTGCAGCCCGCTAAAGGGACCCCGAGTTTACCCGAAAACACTCGTGTACGTACAAAAAGGGAATAGTGTGACCATGACTGATGAAAACCTGCATTCTTGAGAGCATTAGAAAGCTTAATAAACCATTGTCTCGAGGCTTGATTCAGTCCGTATAAACTTTTGTGAAGCTTGCACACATGATTCTCCCCCTTTCCTCCAAATCCAGCAGGAAGATGCATATAGATTTCTTCGGCAAGATATCCATTCAAGAATGCATTATTGACATCAAGTTGATGGAGATGCTAACCATTGATGAAAGCAAGACCGAGCAAGGCCCGTGCAGTGGTGAGCTTGGCGACCGGTGCAAAGTTCTCTCGATAATCAACTCCGACTATCTGGCTGTAACCTTTAGCATAAAGACGAGCTTTGTATCTCTCAATTGTGCCATCCAGATTAAACTTGAGCTTGCAAACCCATTTGCAACCGATGACATGTTTATTTGGCGGTAAATGTACTAAACTCCATGTTCGGTTAGATTACAAAGCCTTAATCTCTACTTGCATGGCATGTCGCCATTCTAGAACTTGTACTGCCTGTGAATAAGAAGTGGGCTCTTTGTGGAAAATGAGTTGAGTGCTAAAAGCACGATGAGAAGGTGATAAACAATCATAAGACAACACATGAACAAGGCAGTGAGTAGTACCTGACATCAGAGCAGATGATGGGAAACTCCTGAAAGGTAGCGTTGTCTCGACATGGAAGTCTTGCAAGAACGTCAGAGGTCTTGTGGGATGGGAAGAACAACAAGGAGCGGAAGGTGTGATGTTGGGAGCCGAGATAGGAGATGGAAACTCGATGAGGTGAGAGGGGTTAGGGATTGGAGCAATGGAGTCCACTAGGGTAAGGATTGGAGATGACATTGAATCGGTGTTTGAAGGTGGGATGAAGACTGAAGGACTGTTGGAATTGGTTGTGGTTTGTGGTTTGACACTAAAGGCAGTATCCAACATCCTTTCTTATGGCGGAAGCAAAGTGTTGTCTGATGGAGAGGAAACACTACTCGGTCCTGAAATTCGAATGTCACTGAAAAGCCTAGAAACTCTAAAGTCTTGTGATGTAATCCTAGTTGAATTAGGAATGTGTGTAGCGGTATAAGGGAATTCCGTTTAGTGAAAAAGCACGTCCCTAGATACAGTAACTTGCTCGGTTTCTATGTTGTATACCCGGTAACCTTTCTGCCCGTATGGGTAACCCAAAAAGATGCATTTGTGAGCTCTTGGTTCAAATTTGGATGGCTTGTTTGGGTGTGAGGAAGCAAAACAAAGACAACCAAAGACTTTGAGGTGAGAATAACTTGGTTCTTTGTGAAATAGTTTTTCGAATGGACTCTGACCTCCTGATAATGGTGTGGGAGTTCGATTAATTAGATAAGCTAATGTAAAAATGACATCACCCCAGAAACTTTGAGGAAGAATAGCTTAAAAAAGTAAAGCTCATGCCATGTTAAGAAGATGTCGATGCTTTCTCTCAACCACACCATTTTGCTGAGGTGTGTTGACACAGCTTGTTTGATGACAAATGTCTTTTGATGCATAAAACTCTTTGTGTTTGAATTCAGGACTATTATCACTACGCATAATTTTGACACTTGCACCAAATTGTTTTTCGACAAAGTGAATAAAATTGACTAATAAGCTTTCAACTTCTGATTTTTGTGACATCAGAAAGACCCAAGTACTCCTAGTGTAGTCATCAACTATGGTGAGGAAATATTTGGCTCCCGAATAAGTAGGTTCATGATAAGCTCCCCAGATGTCAACATGGATCAAATCAAAAGGAATTTTGCTGGAAATTGAACTTAAAGAAAAATATTGCCGAGTTTGTTTGGCCAAGAGGCATACAGAACAGTTACTTGGATCGCAAGATTTATTAAATAGAAAGGAAAACTTAGAAAGTACTCGACTTGAGGGGTCCAAGCCTTTGATGCCAAATAGAAGTTGACTAATTCATGATCATGTGATATGTGCCTTACTGAGCTGTGTTGACACAGTATAAACCTTCCTTCTCAGATCTCGTCCCAATCACCTTTCCCGATCGTAGGTCCTGTATGAAACAAAACTTCTTTAGAAAGACTGTGGCGCAGAATGAATCACGTGTAAGCTTGCTAATAGATATAAGGTTCAGGTAAAACAATGGTATGTATAAAACATTGTGAAGCACAAGTGTGGATGAGAAAGATACTGTCTCAAATATGACTCACTCTAGCAAAGCTACCATCAGGAAGTTTGACACTTCTATTTTGGATAGGATATTTAGTGGTGAGTAGGTGAGGAGTACATATGATATGGTCACTAGCCCCACTGTCTAAAACCCAAGTGCTTTTCCGATCATGTCCTACATATGTAAAGCTTAATTTACATGATAGTTCTTCAAAACTAGAAGAATTACCAACATGATTCGCGGTGCTGGCCTTGTTTTTGTTCAGCTTATCAATAATCTGCTTGCATTCTTCCTTTGAGAAAGGAAAGTTGACCTAGTTTCCATCTTCAAACATTGAGGCAACATGATTACTCTTGGGGTTTTGATCTGTTATTGCCTTTCTTCTTCGGCAAGTTTCATAGGTGTGATCTTTCCAACCATAAAACGTGCAGATGCAGGCGGCAATTCTCGGTAATGTGACACTTATTGCACCTCTCACATTTTGGCTTGCAGCCTTCGGCACTCTCAACATGGCTATGAGACCTGCTGCTATCTCGGTCACTCTCTCTCACGATAGAGGCTGCAGCTTCTTGCTGTTGCACGCCTTGTTTGCTCCCTATGGCTGCCTCAGTCTGTTTCTCATGATGAAGAACCATCGAGGCTTTGTTGATAGCTAGGAAGGGCTCAATAGCAACAATAGTGTCACACATTTGCGCATAACTCTCATTCAATCTCATGAGAAACTTCATTATCTTCTAGTTCTCACATATTCACTCAGCTTGCATCCTTCCTCACATGCACAGGGACTTAGATCACAAAGGGCATCTCGCTCATCCCATTGTGTCTTGAGTTTGATGAAAAAGGTAGTCATAGAATCGGTACATTGTTCACATCCGTGGATCTCATTCTCTATGTTGAATAACTGGACAGTGTTGGATTACATGAACCTTTCTTGCAACTCAAGCCAAACTCTCTCCAAGATCCACTTCAGTTTTAATACTCATAAGATTTGTAAGATGTATTGAATTTTTACTCATAAGGATTCACTTGTAAATCACTAAGATGTTAACTCTAATATATACCGATTTGTTTCGAACAGTCTCGAAAGCGATCGGAATCGAGACAGTATGATATTGATGATGGAAATCAAGCATCCCAACCCGTATCGTTACCGATTAAAACTTCGAGATCAAAATCTAGACGGTATGATATTGATGATGGAAATCAAACATCTCGACCAGTACTGATATCGATTAAGACTTCAAAATCAAGATCGGGATAGAGAGAGAAATGATATGGCAATGCGCCCACGCAATGAAGCTAAGTAGCTTTGCGCCCACGCAATGCCAAGGTTCCACTAATCATGACCTTGACTAATCATGAGAGCATATGAAGGTTCCACTCTTCTTCAGAGGACCTAAGCCGATTGATGGAAATTCATCATCAATACACAATTGATCGACTTCAATACGAGATTGTGTCTTTCCCAAGATACTTTTCATTCCAACATCGGATATCCAGCATATACTGCGATCATCCGGAATCAATACCCAATGACATTATTCATCATATCCCATCCGAAATCAAGGAGTCATGTACTATGCGTATAAAACACTTGGCCAACGCAAGCTCCACTTGATTTGGCTTATGAAGTCTATTTAAGATCTTCATGCATATCTCTGATCCTATAGAGACGTCACTATGATCATATTCATAGGGCTGCATATACAGTTATTGGGGAACTACCAAACTGACAAGGTAGTGGAGTGCAATAACATCCATTACGAGAGTACTTCTCATCGTAATCGATCCTAGTGCGTGTTTGTGAGAAATCTTGCGCTATAAGGGAGTCTGAGACTCTTGTTCTCACTACGCTAACTCACAAAGGTTTACTTGATAGGGTTTACACTTGCGGTGTCGGCAACACCTGCCCAAGGACCTATCCCTTTGTCCGGGTCACATCTTCCCATTTTAGGTCAATACACTTTGTCGACATATCAACAAACATGTGGTTTGATAAACTCATCAGCACACGTCCTCATGTACACTAGTGTAGTCATTGTAGAGATCTCTTTCTATGAATTAAATTTTGACGTTGAGACATCTCCCAACGATAGTCACATTTCACACTAATATGAGACGGAGTGAGTATCAGTGATCAATGGAGCACTAATGTCAAACTCCCTTTCTCACTCAGTGCGACACAGTCCTTTCAACTTGGCGCCTGTTCACCTCACAAAACCCTCTCTAAAACCCTACAAACCCCCTCAACTTTTGAGCTCTGTTGGTTGATGCAAGTTTCAGACATGAAAGCTCTCGGAGCCATTTACACCCACCAACGCCTCCTCAAACCCAAATCCCTCCCAAACCCATCTCTCATTTCCTTCAAAGAGTCCACCTTTTCCCGCCATTTCCACTCCCCCACACACCTCCGCCGCCCCGAACCACCCAACTCCACCGCCGGCGAAGAGCCCCGCCCCCTGTGGTCCGTCCTCTCTCCCGCAAGGAAAGTCCCGATAAGAAGCAATGGGGGAGAATCAGGGAGCGAAGTCGAGATGGGTCCGTCGAGGTTGGTGAATGGGGTGAGTGAGATTGAGAAGGGTAAGAGTGATAGGAGCGTTGGGAAGTTGAAATCAGGAAGCGGGTCGGTTGGTGGATTGAAAAATGGGAAGGGGAAGGTGAAGACGAGTTGGGTGTGCTCGGATTGTGGGGAGACACATGTGCAGTGGATGGGCAAGTGCCCGAGTTGCTTCAAGTTCAATACTTTGACGAGGTTTTCGGAGAGAAATGATGATGGTGAGAGGAGTGGGATTGGGGTTTCGGAGAAGGTGAGGTCTTGGTTGCCGAGAGGGGAGGTTCAGCCGGTGCGGTTGACTGATGTGAACTGGGGGATTAGTTGGAAGGATCGGCGGATTCCGTTGTAGGTTTTGTATTAGGTTGAATTTGGAATGATTGTTTTGGTTTCTATTTGAGTTGGGAGAATGATTTTGATGATTCTGTTGATGTTTTTGTGGTTGATGTGTAGGCATGGAACCTTTGGAAGTGAAGTTGGGACGGTGCTTGGTGGTGGTATTGTACCAGGTTTGATCAAATTATGTCTTTTTGGTTGTTTGTTAAGTGATAAGTGTTGAATGTTAAGCTTCCCACAATTCTTCTTGACTGATGAATATGTTAGCCTTTCCACAATTCTGTATATGTTGCCTTCATATATACCATATGGGATCTGAACTTTCAATTCATACCTGTTTTCCGCTGAAAGGTAAAGCTGAGAATAGTTAAACTTATACTTTTTTGGAAATTATGTGGTTATCAATTAACTGATAAATGATATTGGTGTGTATAACTTTATTATTAATGCACCATTCCTCTCCTCCGGCTATTAAGTTGGAGTATATGAATCATTGATTCCTCATGTCCTGTATTTTGAGTTATGTATCTAGTTGCCTTCCTCTAGAAGCTTTTGGTATATAGTTTATGTTCCTTTTGTCCAGCTTCTATATGTGCCTTTTTCTGGTTTTTGAAGGTTCATTGATTTTTATTGGCGGTGATCCTGGTGTTGGAAAGAGTACACTTGTATTGCAGGTACTGCAATTTGAGCATATAAAGCTTTTGCAGCATATGTCTGTTTTTTTTCGTTTCAAAAGTCCTCATATTGACTATTACTCTTTTTACCCACATTAAATAATACTATAAATGCCAGATTGCTGCGCTTATAGCTGAAGGACATGAGCTTGGTAAATCATCCAGCGTTGTATATGTCTCTGGTGAAGAGGTTACTGTTTTCCTATGCCTGATATTTGTATATAGTGATTCCGTTCTAAAGGTTCCCTGATGCAGTATAGTGACTCCTGCTATCTATTTCTTGTATTCAACAGCATTTTCTATGTTTGCTGAGCAACTGGATCATAGATTGTGTTTATAGGATTATATTACATACTTTAATGTTATTATATTATTTGTTGTTTTATGCTTATCTGAAATAAGGTAACTGAACGCTAATTTATTTCAATAGAAAATTTAGGTATCAAACCCATTTAGATGGAAAATGTGAAAGAATTCGGTTGTGGTGATGAAGTAGAATTTGGTGGTCAACAAGCCTAAAAAATCTCTGGTTCACCAGGATATTACACGTTTAGAACAACATAAAAATGAAATAACGGCTAAGATTTGTAGTTTAATTCTCTTTGGTTTCTGCTGGCAGAGTATTGAGCAAATTGGGAGCAGAGCTGACCGTATGGGGATTGAAACAGACGATCTTTTCTTGTATTCAAGTACTGATATTGAGGTATGTAATTCTCCACTCAAGCTGAACGAATTTTTTTGGCCTTTTACAGTACTCTTGTTCAAATTGATATAAATATTGACAGCTTATATCGACCTGTTTTTATTTGGCACGCCATCCTAAATTCAATTTGGGGTATTTTGATTTTTTTTATTTATACCCCGTTAGATCTTAATCAGGCTAGCACATTGATTAGAACTCTGCTTTACTATGCAATGTTAGAAAACTAGTGGAGTGGTGCTACACCTACCAATTGTCCTGACTTTATTACAGTAGTTTTATTATGTGTATTTCAATTTTCAAATATATGCGGACATCCAGATTCCATGCCTATTGTATGATCTGTATCATAAATGAGCAGCAACTCATGTTACTTGTCCTAATTTGGCATATTTTGAATACAGCTGAACGATTGATTTGCATGCTTTTCCTCAGGATATAATCAGTAAAGTTCAGTCCATAGCTCCTCAGGCTCTAATTGTTGATTCTATTCAAACAGTATACATTGAAGGAGTGGCTGGCAGTGCTGGAGGCATTGCTCAGGTTAAACTTTCTACTTAAACATACCAAGCATATTATGAAATTCTAGATGTTTGACCTTCATTGGCTGTTTTGCTATGCCACCTTTCAAAATCAAAATTGTATACTTCTAAACTTGCTTGAATCGATTTTTGACAATGTTTTTGAATGTTTGTATTACATCAGATCACCCCCACGTGTGACTTTTCTGTTCTTGACTATGAAACACCTTTACGTAGATGTATAATGTTCAAAACTCCAAACCAACTAGGTTGAGATTTTCAAAATCACTAAGCTCACTTTATAATACCATATGATGGCTTCAGGATTGAAAGTGCTGAGATCTGGCAATTCTATCTGTGGCAGGTGAAGGAATGCACGTCAGCCTTGCTGGCTTTTGCGAAGAGGACTAACATCCCTGTCTTTTTGGTTAGCTAACACTAAACTCTGTTTATTTACGAATTTCCTTTCGCTATAACACGAGGGCTTCTTATTCCGCCCTAAGAAAAGAGCCACTCGTTTTCATTCTTTCATATACTAGGTGAGGGCAGATTTCATAATTAGATTAGGTCTACGAAAATGGATTCTTTGAAATTTCTAAGGAAGGTAGATGAAATAGCAGGAATTTCCATCTCCTAAGTTCTAAAAGATTACAGATTCCTTGTTTATTCCTTCTCTATATTTATTGTAGTTTATGGAATAATTGTCACTGGGTAGTAACTATGTCAAGGACTAACGGTCTTTTGTCCTTGCTCTTTGTCGTTTGTATATCTCAGATTGGGCATTTAAATAAATCTGGAGAGATTGCTGGACCTCGTGTTTTGGAGCATATTGTTGATGTTGTGTTATACATGGAAGTTGGTACCTTGTTACATTTGCTTTACTTGAATGTTGGTAACCTTTTGAGTCTCAATTGTAAATCTTAAGGTCACTGATTTATTACTACTCAGGGGGAGAAGCACTCATCCTATCGTTTACTTCGATCTGTGAAGAATCGTTTTGGATCCACTGATGAGGTACAACAGTATCCCAGCTGTAGCTGTCTTCATCCATTCATTTATTGTGTAACTCTTTTTTGCCAATTGTTCAATTAGTGATATTTTTTTCGATTTTCTATAGAAATTTAAAAATAAAAAATAAAAACGTAGAACGAAAAAAAAGTTTCTTCTCCTTGGATACTTTTTTAAACTGTCTGGTACGCTTTTTTAAAAAATTATTTTCCCACTAAAATTTCAATGCAAGAGAACAAACGCACATATATTTTCATTTTTTTTTTGTTTAAAGGTGAAATTTCACTGTAGATATCGTCAGTCACATAGTATGATGTCGTATTTCCGTTATGGGGTGTGGTAGTCCTGGGTGCAATTCTTAACTATTTAAGTGAGCAAACTTTTGCTATTCAGATCATCGTACCTTACTACGAGCAGTTTGGTATTAGTTATGCATCCCAGACAACTTAAAATGGGATAAGTTTGATGGGTATTGTCTTGTGATCTTTTAAAGATGGATTTCAGTTGGATAACTTCTCCGGAGTAACCACCTCTTTTTTTCTTTTACTTTTGAACAAGATTATTCACTTCTTAGTCTGTAACTGATAGGACTGTTTTTGGTCCTTGGTCTCAGCTTGGAGTATTTGAAATGTCACAATCAGGATTAGAAGCTGTTTCAAATCCCGGTGGGATGTTTCTAGGAGAACAGTTATCAGATTCAGAGTATTTGGCCGGTATAGCTGTTGCTGTAGTAATGGATGGATCTCGAAGTTTTCTCATTGAGATTCAGGTCTCTTCTCCTCTGCCTGTACACATGTTTTTCTGTTGGGTCAATTCACACATTTTAATTCAGTTTGTCAGCTTGATCAGATAAGTTAAAATAGTTGGGTTAACCTGATGATAATTGTGATAGAGTTGTTTTCACTACATATGTATGTCTTTAAGAGCATTTATCCCAGAACCAACTGATAAATTTATGGTAAAGGCACAATAATATACGTGAGGCTTGAATCTGTAACAAGTCATATGCATTTGTACCTCATTCTCATGTATGTTCAACTTGAGGAAATCCATGGATCATATTGGGTGATGTCAGGCACAAGCAGCCAATAGCCTGACAATTGGATAAATTGGCTTTTCTTTATCCATACTAAACTTAAAGCATCCAACCTACTGGCAATGGGCGTTGCCTGGAGTGACTTAATGTTCTTATAGTGGGATGCAAGGCTTAGAATTCCCCATTTCTGATTTTGTACTCTCAACATTCGTCTAGTGACACTATTGTGCTCAGTTGAAACTGTTCCCAAATTGTTATTACTACCAGTGAGATGGGTTAGTATTTTATGATACTCTAATTCAATATTGGGTAGGAACCATATCTGGGGTTTTCTTTTATTTATTCAGCACGAAGCAACTAAGATCATATTTCCTCTTCATCTATATGGCTCCAATTTGCCCTTTGTGACATATCATTTGTTTATCTGACTTGATGTTTTTTCTTCCAATTTTGATGTAGGCATTATGTGTATCAGGTCAAGCAGTTCTACAGCAAGTTAATGGAATTCAAGCTAGTAGAGCTTCTATGATTATTTCTGTGAGTAAATATCATTTCTGTACAGGTTCTGGATTTATATGTTTTGTCATATACAGAGTGACCTTTGTTGCTCTGTTGAGAAAAACGAGAATCAGTGCTATCATATTTCACGTATCTAACCATAAAGCCATTGTGATTAAAGGCCCACTTTCATTTAATGTCTCGTATCTCAGGTGCTTGCGAAGCAAGCTGGTCTAAAGCTTCAAGAGAATGTAAGTAGTAGCTCAAAATCATGTTTTCCCTTTATTGTGGATTAGTTTCATGTTAAATTTCTTTTCTATAATCAAAATCTTCTATTGTATTAGGCGATCTTCTTGAATGTTGTTAGTGGGGTAACACTGAAAGAAACTGCTGGTGATCTTGCAATAGCCGCAGCAATTTGCAGCAGGCATGTATTATTACTCTTTAACTATATATGGTATTAGCATTTACTACATTAGTTGTGTTTCCTGGATTGGTTTTCTATCACTTGTTCAAATCAGAACAGGAGAAGGGGACTTGTTTGCTTTATATTTTCTGCACTAACTAGAACAAATTATTTCAAGCGCTTGTTAACTAATACATACATCACTTGTCCTTGTTTTCTTCAGTTTCTTGGAGTTCCCTATTCCCAATAACACTGCATTCATTGGTGAAGTTGGACTATGTGGTGAACTTCGCCCGGTAAGCTTATTATCTCAGCATTTTAAGCTTATTATCTCATTTTCTGAAAGCAAGTCTTAACATTTGAGTACTCCACGAACAATAGCTTTTACCACTGGATTCTATATAGTAAATAATCTTTTTCAATTGAGTTATGTGAGGCTGGATCCAATATTTAACTTACTGGATTTGAATATTATTGCCACTTATGATCACTGATTACTAGAGGTGGTATCTGACTTTTAGTGCTTTCCCAACCATCCAAACATGGATCCTTCAACTTTTAACAACTCAATGTGGATGGAACTTGTACCATTCTCACTATATATTGATAAGTTAATGGTCATTATAAACTAGTGGAGCCAAATGAAGTTATCTTTTATGTATTAAACCTCTGAACAACATTGATAGCACTTACCTCTGTGTTGTGCTTGAATACACTTATAAACCGATAATTAGTGGAGCCAAATGAAGTCATATTTCATGTATTACACCTCTGAACAACATTAAATGTCACGTATTGCACTTGAATATACTTAAAAAACTGATCATTTTAGTTCCTCTTAGCAAAGGGATAAACATAGAAACTGTTCTATTCTTTCAGGAATGAGTTTTGACTATTATCACCATGTTATGTTAGGTTTCTGCTATGGATAAAAGGGTACATACATTGGCAAAACTGGGTTACAAGATGTGCATTGTACCAAAGTCAGCTGAAAAATCTCTACGAGGAACTCCGGGTTTTGAGAATATTGAAATCATATGCTGCAAGAATCTGAAAGAGGTCATCAACACTGTGTTCAGATCAGACTGATATGGAGCACATGATTCGACTTTGTGCATAAATTGTATGTAGTTTTGAGCCTCAATTGTAGTTTGACTGGTGATTGTATAAAAACACAACTTAATAGTCACTCTTGGCAGTTGGTAAGTAACCTGTCTCAATTTTGGATGCATCAGGCAGAATGTATTTACTGTGTCCCTGGCCTCACATTGATGTGAACAAACTAATTCAAAGAGTACAATTGTAGCTTCTATTGTGGCTAGCATATGGTTCTTCATCAGCAACACTGTATTTGGTTACTGTACTTTTTGTGCTTGATTCTTGCTCTGTTGCACCCTGTCATCCAGAGTACTACTCTGGTTGCCATCCCAATCAAAAGCACATTAGATCGACATGCATCACGTCCCAATCAAAAGCACATCAGATCAATATGCATCACCTCGCTCCTTGTTCAATGTGCATTCGTAGCTCTTGTTTCATATTCCTGCTTCTCCATGGATTTGTTGAGTCGCATTCCCCATATATTGGATGTTTTGTTGAACGAAAATTGGTATACTGGTTTCATTTGAGCTCGACTAGTTTGCTGTGGTTACTTTTTATGCAGCCTAGCAGATTTGGATGGAATTGAAAAAAAAACTGATGACTATCCCAGCCCTTCAGTGATGGCGTTGGTCATATGAACTTCAGGCTAAAGGTGAAATAAATTTTCAACATTCGACAATAGATGGTTAAATAGTCTCATAAGGCTATAGGACAAGCTTAGAAAGAATCAAACAATACCAATGCTTCAGTATAACTAACCAATATATTTCAGGTTTATAGACATCTTCAGCTTTGAGAAGTGGTCCTGCAAGAACATAATTAAAATCAGGGAACACAGTAAGAAACTGCATGTCAATGATCAAGTCACTCAAGTTCCATACGTAATAAACAGACAAATGCCAATGAAAATAACCAAATTTACCACCTCTAAACCCACATCCTACAAAACAATTTGTACATTGACCTTGAAATTTTTGACATCCCTGATCCCTCTCCAGTGGATGCAACCAAAATCGTTTTCTTTTGGAAGCACCATGGTGGTATTGACACTACTTTATTAGTCACTAAGAAAATCGGACTTGTAAGCAATTGGAAATTGAAGATGTACTGGCAACTGAACCTTAATCTTCTGTGATAACCACAGACCAGAATCTTGAAGAAGCTTATTTCCAGAAGCATCCTAATGATTCATGGCAAGCATGCTTTCAGCTAGAAGCTCTTGTCCTGCACCTTCTGCTATTACTATAACCAAGTGGCCGTTCTCTTTAAGTCATTTTTTTCAATGTATTCAAACAGTCCAGATAGAAAGGCGACTCCGGAATCAGGCAACAATCCACATCTCGGCTGGCAAGAGTAGCATACATAGCTATAAAGCCTGTATGACGAGATAATGTAAGAAAATAAGAATGGACAGTGGTTTGCTAGACGATAGTAATGGAGAGTGGTTTCACAATATCAACAAACCAAGTATAACCTTTCCACCCACAGATTAAATTATCACATGGGATGATGAATATCAATGAAGTAAGAACATCAGTAAATTTGATGAAAAGAGTATAACAGATGTGTTAGACCAAAATCTCCACCACCCATAGAAAGACTGACTGGCTGACTGCTTATACCACCAAACACTAGACATCAGCCTCATCCTTGGATGGAAATATTTGGATTTGTATCTTTCACTGTCTAGTGTCTAGTATAATGTAGACGACAGATGCATAGTAACAAACTGAACTGGTTCAGGATAAAATGAAACAAAAGAGATATATACACTACCAGCATAAATACAAAGCCGATGAAAATAAAAAAACAGGCCGACGAAATTTTTTGTCGCCTAAAGTGGAGTATAGCTTTTTCGTCGACTAAAGTGGGGTTTAGCTGACGAAATTTTTTTTCGTCGGCTAAAGTGGAATTTTAGCCGATGAAAAAAATTTCGACTGCTAAACTAATTTTTTCGTCGGCTATAGTCTGTGAACTTTAGCCGACGAAATTTGAAAAGTTTAGCCAACGAAATTAGGGTATTTCGTCAGCTAAAGTACCTTTTAGTTACAAAATTGCACTACGGATATTTCGGTGTCTGATTGACTATTGTGAAACCAATTTAGAAGCGGAACGAGCGTACGAGTAAAACTCATCGCTAATGCCATGACATATGGGCTTTTTTGGCCATCCGAGTTCGTTCAAGGCTTCAAAATGCAGTTTTTCTAAACACTTAACACACGAAAACGCCTATATCTACATCTATATAAGGAATTTTGGTGGAACCTTCGACACAACAAACTCTCATCATGATGAGACACAAGTGCCCATCTAAAAATTTTAAGACATTTACCCCTCGATGATAGGGCTTCCCAAATGGATAAATAATGGTAATAGTAAGCATGGTGTGGTTCCGGTCCTCAAAATTCACAAACAAAAATACGACCGTCAGATATCAACAATATGTTAAAATATGTCTATGGTAAAAAATTCAACTTGATCCGATAAATTTAAGGGCTTCATCCGGACGGTCAATCCCTTAAGTCAAACCCTTAAATTGTATTGACCTCAACTATCAGCACCGAGACTTTACCGGAATTACGTGATTTTTTAAACGTAAACGTATTTCACCATTCCGGTCATATCTTGTTTCACGTTTTTTTTGCGTTTGAAGTTTCTACATAGAATTTGTTCTTGAAACGGAGCATTTATTTAAAGTTTAGTAAACAAGTTATACAACATTAGTAGGCATGTTGTGATTCCGATGATCAAAGTTGAGAAACAAAAATCCGACCGTCTGATATGATTATTATGTCAAAATATGTCTATAGGAAAAAATTCAACTTGATCCGACAACGTTAAGGGCTCGATCCTTACGGTCAATCCCGTAAGTCAAACCCCTTAACGCACGGAAACGGTCATTTGATCGTCTGAATTACGTATTTTGCCTGGACCTTCAACTGAAAATAGTTTCAAATCGATGAGACGCAACCAGTGGTATAAAAATTTTATGAAAAATAACCATCAGAGACAGGGCTACCTCAAGAGAGAAAGAATGAAAAATTACGTTAAGGGTTTAAGGTTTTAGCCGACCGAAATTATGGTAATTCGTCGGCTAAAGTTAAATAAATAAATAAAATAAATAACTATAACTAACGAAATTAGGGTAATTTGTCGGCTAAGGTTAAATAAATAAATAACTATAATCGACAAAATTAGGGTAATTCGTCGGCTAAAGTTAAATAAATAAAATAAATAAATAACTATAGCCGACAAAATTTTCAAAATTCCCGCCGAAAATTTTGAATTTTTTCTATATCTTTCATTTTTCTCCTTCTTCTCCTCCTCCGGCGGCAACAACTCCTCATCCTCCTCCTCCTCCTTCTCCTCCACCTCCTCCTCCTCTAACTCCTCCTCAACCACCGGTGTAAAAACGAAAAAGAAGATAAAAAAATTAATCAAAAATACAAGAAATAAAAAAAGAAAAAAAAATAACTATAGCCGACAAAATTTATTAAAATTCCCCAGCTAAAGTTAAATAAAATAAATAACTATAGCTGACGAATTTTATTAAAATTCGTCGGCTAAAGTTAAATATATAAATAAAAAAAATAAAAAAAATAACTATAGCCGACGAATTTTAATAAAATTCGTCGGCTAAAGTTAAATAAATAAATAAAAATAATAAAATTCGTCGGCTAAAGTTAAATAAATAAATAAATATAAATTACTATAGCCGACGAATTTTAATAAAATTTCGTTGGCTAAGGTTCAAAAATTCGTCGGCTAAAGTCCAGATTTTAAGCGACGAAAATTTTTTTCATCGGCTAAATAAATGACTAAAACAGTAATTTCTTCGGCTAAAGTCTTGGTCAACGGCTTTTTCCTGACGACTTCTTAGAACTAAGACTTTAACCGACGAAATTTTTTACTCAACCGATGAAAAAAATTCGTCAACTAAAGTAGTTGTTTCGATAGTAATAAGACAAGATCAAGGTACATGTCCTTAATTATAACCTGTGATCCCCTTTTCAGATTATGTTTTCTGTGAAATACTCAGATTGGATAACTAAAAAAATCTTTAGAGAAATAGAGTCTCATAAATACCGGAATGCCATTATTGATAGTTTTTGGAATCCCTGCCACTACAACTTTGAGGCCACTGGCCACACCTCCTGCATTGGACAGTGTGATAGTTTTTAAATGGTAATTTGGACAGTGGCAACTTTGAGGCCACTGGCCACACCTCCTGCATTGGACAGTGTGATAGTTTTTAAATGGTAATTTGGACAATGGCAACTTTGAGGCCACTGGCCACTTGATGACTTATTGCTAAGAACTTTGAATTATTGAAACTAGGTGTGCCTGCACCAATGTTCTAAAAAGTGTTAGGCGGTAGGCGTGCGGCGATCTATAGTCTAGCGTCTGGACAGTCTAGACGGAGACTAGACGGGGATTAGACGATTTACTTTTTTCATATTTATTAATTAAAAATATATATTTTATGTACTATAATATTTGAAAACAGTCAAATATGAATAAATTATTTGACATAAATCTTGTTAGACCTATTTATAAAATAGATTATAGCAAAAATTTAGCATAACTTCATGTAAAAGTGAGCAACAGCAACAATAAACACATATATTTCTAATTTTAAAAACATCAATTACTCTTATACTCGCATGCTCCCCACAATGTAACAACTCAACCACTAAATGTAAATAAAATTAGCCGGAGAGCTTAGAACCCTAGGCGGCGATTAAGCGGGCTAGGCGGCCGCCTAATTGCCCACAGCCTGGCACAAAGGCCTTGAAGAAAAGCGAGAGGCTTGTTGCAGCCTAGAGACTAGACGAGGACTAGACGGTGCTAGGCGGGGCCTTTTAGAGCACTGGCCTGCACTAGCACTGATAGTGGTGCCACCTAGACACACCAAACTGCATCACCTCAAATATCACACGAAAGCTCCTTTCTGTGTACCATCTCCCCCGAGTATGTAAACCTGAGGTGCATAGGCAAATAAGCTAGAGTCCGCATAGAAAAATCATAAAAGGAGAAGCTTCACTCTAAAATCTATAAACATAAACAACTCAGATGACACTCACATGATATTGATTCCTCTATCCTGAATGCTGCTCACAATCTTTGAGGTATCATGGCCACCTCGGGATGTCCCAAGGATGGATTTGTCACTAGTAGAATAAAATCTTCATGTCACGAAATTATTATTATTGGTCGCATGAGTGTGTATCTAAAATATATAACTTTTCTATCCTAGCTATATTTCATTATTCTGATTGTATCTTAGTCACATGATTTTTTTTAAATTTTGCTTGCTCTATATGATTTGGTTCACAAAGATATAGTGCTGACTTCGGTCCACTTCGGTCTGGTTTATACCATAAACTGCAAACCAAACCAATGTTATACTTCGATACAGTCCTGATATAGGACAGCTTGCGAAGCTTTGAGGAGAAAACAAGGTCAAAGTTGTTGTTTGTCAACATGTTTGTTTTTACTATTCTGGTTGCTTTATTCTCTAGTTTTCTTAGAATTTAAGTTTTATTCCGAATTAAGGTTTCTTAGACAAAGTTTATGTTGAGATATATATCCCACATCGGGAATATGGGACCTTGCTTGTGGGTTTATAAGGGTTTAGGCTACTCTCTCTATTGCCAATTGGTTTTGGAGTTGAACCCCAGACTATTTTATCATGGTATCAGAGCTGGTTGCCCACGTACACATGTGAAGCCCAAAGGCCACACGAACTCCACGACCACCCAAGTTGTCCACGTGTTAGGCTTAAAGATTCGCCATACGTACGGGGACGTGTTGAGATATATATATCTCACATCGGGAATATGAGACATTGCCTGTGGGTTTATAAGGGTTTGAGCTACTCTCTCTATTGCCAATTGGTTTTGGAGTTGAACCCCAGACTACTTTATCAGTTTAATTTCCTAGTTCTAGTATGAATAGGTTTGTTCTTATGCCTATCTAAGACCCTTGCTAGATTATCAATAAGAAAACCCAAAAAATTAAAGTAGAAACTCTTGTGTTTAGGCTTATGGCTTTGTTTTGATTGTGGATTCTAGCCATATTTTTCATTAAGATTTCGACGCTTGACGAAACCTTGTTGTCTATCGTGATTACACTTTCGTTCCTTATCATTTGGTATCAGAGCGAGGATTTGCCCGCTCGATAAGAGACGATTCAGGGGACGAAATCACCTTCACCAACCTCACCGACACTGATCGGGCAATTAAAACCATTAAGAAGGATTTGTGTGATCATTCAAAGCTTATAGCTGAACAGTTCGAAACCTTCCGACAACAGGCATATGATTTTATGAAAGAATCGGTGCAAGATGCAACAACAGAGCTTCGACAGTTAATCATGGAGATGAATGTAAATCGAACAGGTGATGCTCATCACACCATCGGATTTGCCAGAGGTCATTGACATCACTAGGAACAACGCTACATGGAGAATGATGATCAACACGCTATAGGATTTGCCCGTAGACGTGGCCATCAACAAGGAGGTCGACGTATCGGAGGATTGGAACGTGACCAAGACTTTGAAGAAGCTGCATAATGAGAACTCATGGAATTTGCCAACTTCAATGATAGGGAGCCCCCTTATCTACGACGTCAAAGAGGCGATGATTTCAAGTTTAAGGCTGATATTCCTAACTTTAATGGAAACTTAAATGCTGATGAGTTCTTAGATTGGCTTATAGAAGTTGAGAGGTTCTTTAAGCTAATGGGAATTCCTGCAAACAAGCGAGTGAAGTATGCAGCGTATAAATTAAAAGGTATTGCTGGATATTAGTGGGAGCAAATACAAGAAGAGTGATTCGAGTCAGGCTTGGCTCCAATTGTAACCTGGGACATTATGAAGATGCTCTTGGAAGAAAGATTTCAGCCTGATGACTATGAGCAAACCCTATTTGAACAGTACCAGGAGTGCTCTTAAGAGAACAGATCAGTCCAAGACTTCACCACCGATTTTTTACCGGCTTGCAGAACGCAACAAATTGAAAGAGACTAAAGCTCAACAAGTTGCAAGGTATGTACGGGGATTAAACCCTCAAATTCAAGACACGATTGGGTTAAATACGTTTAAGGATGTTGGACAAGCTCACCAGATGGCCTTAAGAGCTGAAAAGCTTGCAAAGATCATCAGCAGACAGTAGACAAATCTGGAATGACACAAGCAAGACTTTAGTACTCCCATATTCTTCAGATGTTAGTACCAATGCAACACAACTTCTTGATATCTCCAGTAATATGATAGAAGGTGGCCACAATACTAGCTATTAGTCAAAAGAGAAAATTTTACCAATAGTACCTCATATAACATCCATTCGTCATTATGGTATATGACATTTAAAAACTATAATATTGGTACCCCAACATGTAAAGCTGACATAAATTTGATACCTTTCATGACTAACAGTGTCAAGTCCACTGTTACAAAAGTTGTTTCATGAGCAGTTATGTCTTTTTATTTTTCTCAGCCTTTTTCCTCTCTCCCTCTCCCTCCACTACACACAGCCACACCAAAGCAGCTGAGCAAATGTTCTCATCTATATATCTCTTTAATCAGACACATAATTACTGCAAATTGAACCTTCCTTTTCTAGTTTTTCATTGTTTTCTACTTGTACTTGCATTAGATCTCCAATAATTAAAATTTCCCCAAAGTTCAGAATCCAGATTCCAACTAGCTAGCCATATAACTTTGTTGCTTCTCCAGTAAACAATTCTCAATTTTCCGATGTCAATTCCAAGTTTCCAACCCAACCCAATGGAGAACTCGACCCAATGGCTTCATGAGATCACCAACAGTCACTTTCACATCCTGAAACACCTTCGAACACCCAACCAGCGCCTTAAACATCCTCATGCACACAACCAACCCGACCCACGGAGCCCTCGCCCTGAGCATGATCGGATCCCACGTCAAACTCAACACCAGCTGAGAAAAACACACCGCAAGGCCTTTATAAAAATCTGCCGCCACCAAGGGCTCGATCAAACCCGCCGCCACCTCGATCACGAAGGCAGTGAACGGATCCAGAATACCGATGAAGAGAGAGAAGCGAGAGAGATGGATTGTTTTTCCTTTTGTTTTGTTTTCTTTTTTGGTTTGATCAACCTTAAAGAGACGGATTTACCCTAATGATTTTGACTAAAATCACATTGACCAACGGTGGTTATACCGGTATGCACTAGTTTTAGGTTGAAACTACAACTTCAAGTATGGTTTTGATAGTTTTGAAACATGGTGTAGTGAAAATTATGAGTGGGCTATATTTCGTGTATTGTTATTGAAATTTTCCCTAGTCAAAAAGGATTTCCCAAAGCAGCATGAGTAATACATGCAATCCTTATGCTAAGCCTCATTTTGATACATGTTTCAAGTGTAGGGCACCAGGTCACATCTCTAGTCAATGTCCTCGACGACAAGATGACAAGGCTGAAAAGACTGAAAAACTCCTCGTTAATGTCATCGAAGAAGAGAAGGAAGAGCACAAGTCAGAAGATGAAGAGGATGACGTGGTTTATGTAGATGAAGAAGTATTGAACCTAATTACCCGAAGAGTCCTCTTTTCACCCAAACAGGAGACTCAACGACACTGTCTCTTTAATGCCACATGCAAAATCTATGACAAAGTATTATCATTAATTGTTGATGGTGGCAGTTGTAAAAACCTGATTTCTAAGAAAGTGGTAGATCACTTCAAGTTCCTCACTAAAAGACACTCATCTCCTTACAAAATTTACTGGATCAAGAAAGGCCCCGAGGTTGGAGTCATCGAAAACCTGCAAGGTTCCAATATCTAACAGGAAGTTTTATGAAGATGAAATTGAGTTTGATGTGATAGACATGGATACAAGTCACATTCTTTTAGGAAGACCTTGGAAACATGATGTCGATTCAAGTCACAATGGAAGGGAGAACATGATTGTTGGAAAGGAGAGATCACATGTCAGAAACATGATAAATAAAATATAACTTATATATGGGTGGATCATTCCTAATTGTACCGAGGCCTTTTGTGATTAAAACCTAACACCTTAAAGGTGGTTAAGTTGGGACAATATCGGTACACGGATGATTCACGGACCACGCTTATCGCTCTTTAACTTGGTATCAGAACGGGTCTCTCTCTAATTGCGTCTCATTGGTAGGTGGGTTCGATTGGTGTGACATATGTACATGTGCTAAATCCTTGAGTCTGGTTGCACGTAAGGGTTAGTGTTTGTGTGGATTGTCACCAAGTGCCAGATGGGCCGGGTTAGTGGTCGGATTGGTTTAGACATTTGTACACGTGCTAAACCCTTGAGTCTGGTTACATGTGAGGGTTGGTGTTTGAGTGGAGATGGTGACATAAATTTATGTGCAGACCTGGTCAGATTGCACGTGAGGGGACGTGTTGGAGAGAAGATATCCCACATCAGAAACTGGATAAATAAAATTTAACTTATATGTGGGTGGATTATTCCTAATTGTACCCAGGTCTTTTGTGATTAAAACCCAACACCTTAAACGTTGTTAAGTTGGTACAGTATCGGTACACATATGATCCATAGGTCACGCTTGTCGCTGTTTAACTTTGGATTTCATTCAAGTGGCATGCGCATTCCATCACCATGCTACCTCGTGAGAAGATGACAATGCCAACTTCATACAAAGACAAAGAAAACTGCCTTGCCATCATTGAATCAAGGCCAGCAACTTATGATATTATGCTAGACAATGACACTAGTTATGCAACTGAAGGCATAGGAACAAAGAAGCTAGGGGGTTTGAAAGGAGCATATAGAGAAGGGGTTAAGCCTTGCGGCCAAACAAAAGTAGTATTCAAAGAAGAAAACTCCATCATGTTTAAGAACAGCTTGTTTCCCACAATATCTCGCTACAAACCTCAGTTATTAAGCATGAAATACATATCAATGAAAAAGCATTACCACCTTGTGGAAACTCGAGGTCAAGTTTTTCTAAAGTGGAAGAGACTGATACAGGGCAGCTTGCGAAGCTTTAAGGAGAAAACAAGGTCAAAGTTGTCTTCTGTCGACATGTTTTTGTCTTTTACTATTCTGATTGCTTTATTTTCTAGTTTTCTTAGGATTTAAGTTTTATTCCGAATTAAGGTTTCTTAGACAAGGTTTAATTTTCTAGTTCTAGTATGAATATGTTTTTTCTTATGCCTATATAAGGCCCTTGCTAGATTATATTTTGGTTTGAAGTTATCAATAAGAAAACCCAAAAAAAATAGAGTAGAAACTCTTGTGTGTTAGGCTTATGCCTTTGTTTTGCTAGTGGATTCTAGCCATATCTTCCATTAAGGTTTCGACGCTTGATGAAGCCTTGCTGTCTATCATGATTACGCTTCCGTTCCGTATCAAGTCTGGTCCGGTCCGGTTTTTTACTTTTTCAAATACCAAACCACACATACGGTTCAATTTTTTACCTGTTTTTTTTTTTTAAAATAATTTTGATAATTTTTTTCTCATGATCATTATAGTGAAAAATGGATATGGTTAATAAAGTGGTACATTTGTTTACAACCTAGTAAATTCTGATAACTAAAATTCACAAACGAAAATTCGACTGTCTGATACGATCATTATGATGAAAGATGGATGTGATATAAAATTCAACTGAATCCGACAACGTTAAGGGCTCAATGGAAACGGTCAACCCTAATCCATCATCACTTATCATGTACATGGAAACACTCATATCTACCTCTATATGACGTAGTTGGTCGAACCTTGCACATAACAAACTCTCACGTACATGAGACACAACTATCCATATAAAAATTTTGTGACATTTACCTCTTGATCAGAGAGCTCCACATAAATACATAAACACATTAAAATCAATTAATAAGTAAATCACAATGACAAGGAAAATCAACTTGTTTTACTCTCTAGTCCACTTGATTGGAATATTAAAATGAACAATAATACTAATAATCATTAATAAATTAACAAAAGCAACATGCAGAAATGAAATCTGCTGCTTCAGTAGAGACCAGAGCAAGTTAAGAAACTTTTGTCCAAAAGGAACAACGTCAAGGGAGGTTTTTTAGGATAGAGGTTGAAGAAGATTCTAAGCTCGTGATTGATGTCGTAAATGACGTCTTAGACCCCCCTTGAAGAATTCTCAAACTCGTTAAATACATAAAAACCTTGAGAGACTCTTTTGATTTTATCAGCTTTAAACATGTTTTTAGAGAGGCTAATTTTGTAGCAAATTCTATTGCAAATCTTGGCCACAAGATGGACAGCTGCTGCTTTTGGGAGGAGTGTGTTCCTCTAGAGGCAGCTCTAGCACTGTCCTTCGATGTTGTAAACTGTAGGTGTGTTAGAGGCACCTCTATTTAGTATTACAGTTTTTTTCATCAAAAAAAGGAACAACGTCAAGAAGCTAGCTAAGATTACATGCAAGCATAGAATAAACACGCAGAAGCATTTTGAATCATCTCAAAACGCCACCGTTTCATCCACCACAAACACAACAACATGCAACACCAGATCGGACAACGACATGGACAACATGCAAGCAATTATTAGAACAAAGAGAGAGAGAGAGTTGCCACAACATACAGGAAGACCGGTGATGTAATCGGAAAGGTGACGTACGTCTTCGAGAACGTATAGCCAGCTTCGCCAGTGATGATCTTGAGCTGTGAGTTGGCGGAAATTCTCATTGCGCCCTTGGAGTTGTTGTGCCTGGTAGAGGGCCAGCCCTAGGGAGTGTCGGTTGAGGCGGCCGTCTCAAGCCACAAATTTTCGGCAGGCCTCCGAATTTAAAATCTGTAGAAATTGAAAATATATATTCTGTTTGGAAAGAAAAGCATATATAGCGTTTTTACTTTAGCAGAAGAGAAGTTAGTCAGTTTTCTTCCTGCCTAACCTAGGTTCAAACCCCATGTGTTGTTATTTTTTAAACTTTTTAGAAGCCCACTTTTTTTAAAACATTTTAGGGGGCCATAACTTTTTTAATCCAGGTTTACGTGATACAATTGTAACTAATAAGCCTGATGACTTAGCCTTCCATTAGGATCCAGCCATCAAAAAAACATTTTGTTCAATTATTTATGTATTTCAAATTATCTTAGTATGAATAAAAGTTCATTTTTTTGTGTTAATAAAAAATAAACTACTTTTATCTATTTAATGTATCTTTTTATATTGCTATTTATTGTAAAAAAAATTATATATATATGTTTACGAGATCACATTTTTATTGTTCGTCTCAAGTTGTTAAAAACTCAGGACCTACCCGGCTACGAGATGAAGTAAAGGTGGGGCTGAAGCGACGAGGGTGATTGGGCGTGGCAACGTAAGAGTTGGTGGGGTCGAAGCAGCGGAACCAGGGAGCGGTGGTGGTGATGGAAATGGATGAAGCAGGGTTGGCCATTGTTGTTGACACAGCTGGTTTACTAGACTCTTGGTAGCCGTCTGATGCTTCCATCACTCGATCGGTTCCGAGACGTTGGCTAAGGAACAAAGAATTTGAGGTCATACACTCTTGGATAAACTTGTTTTGGCCAATAATTAAGCAGTTTATCCACTCTCCGATTCCTTTGTCAATATTTAGAGAAGCATGGCATGGCGGTGATTGACGTAGAGAACCATGCTTGTCATGTTCAATGGAGGAAAATGAGCATGGAATAGGCTAAGAAACCAAATTGGTTTGCTTCTTTTCTCTATAGTAAACACATCAGCAAAAATTTTCCGGTTAGATAGCGTGTTCACCTCTCATCAGTTTGGGTGGGCTTGGGCCTTGTTTTTTCTTATTGGATACTTGGGTTTAGTTTAGTGGGTAGATTTTTCTGCCCATAGTAATTAGGTTTTTCTGTTTCTTCTTTTCGTTTCTAGGGTAGATTTTATCTGCCAAATGAGGGTTATTGGACATCTCGACAATGAAAGCTTTTGGACTACTTTAATTGAGCGTTTTGACAAATGAAGCTTTCAGCCAAACTTATCATTTGGGTAGGATAACCGTCTAGCTCGGCTAGGCTCATTTTAAAATGAGCTTCAATTTCATAATGCAATGCTATTCTGAATTGAAACCATTAATATAAAGGGTATAACCCGCTTTTACTTCAAAAAAAATGTTGAATTCATCAAGAAATGGGAACCATTTGCAGAGCGCAGTTGAAAAATGTTGTTAAACTTTGTATACAACGATTTTTCAATGACATTCCAAATATACGTTATTATAGTACGTGTTGTTGGTTCACTTGGTTGTGTTGTTCATGACTCTACTCGTAATCTTTTCATAGCCTTCAACAACAATATATGTAGGTTCCATGGATTTTCTCCTAGTTGAAGTCGTCGCTCTTCGATATGTTTTTTCCTTAGTTCTATTTCTTCTTCTTCTTCTTCATAATAAAATGAATTCAAAATAAAATATGAAGTCCCATTAAATTAAATCACGCTTTAATCTCTAACGGCTAAATGACGTCGACATTTTCAGATGTTGGGCTTTTGGCACTATCCTTGTATTGGGCCCCAAAAAACTATAAATAAAGAAGAAAAAAAGTCCAAGTGTGTCCCTAGTCTGCTCTCTCTCGCAAGGCTCAAAGCTTCAGCCAACAAACTACAGAGAGTGACTTTCTAGGGCTTCCGAATCTTCCGTCACCATGTACAGAAGTGCAGCTTCGCGAGTCAGGTCCCTTAAGGTCAGAGCTCTTCTAATCCCTCACATCCTCAGATTGAATTTGTCGCCGCAACATCTGATTTTGACCTTGCATCGATTTCTGATGCATCTTGTTCTTTCTAACTTTTACTTGATATCAATCTATTATTTACTGCCAATTTGCATCAATAGTTCTGGTTTCAGGTATTGGAACCTAATTTATGGTCGTTTTTCATATATGAATGGTTGTTCGGAGTTGAAATATCTGATAAAATTAAATCTAGGTTTTTGATTCTTTATTTTTAGCTGGATGCAGTATATTTTGCCAGATATTATTGTTTGATTTATTCGGCATTAGATTGAAAGTGTGCGTCTCATTGTTTTATTTTTTAACTATGAATTTTTATGTTGCACCAAGTTTGTTCTTTATAATGTGCATTGCAGCGGTGATGGATTGATGACCGTGTAATTTGTTGCCTGAGCAGGGCCGTGTGGGCTGCACCAGGTATGCATCGGTAACGGCAGCTGCTACAAAGCCAGCCGCTGGGGGCATCTTTAGCTGGCTGACTGGGGATAAGTCCAGTGCTCTTCCTCATCTGGAAACCCCCTTAGCAGGTGTGAACCTTCCTCCTCCACTACCTGATTACGTTGAACCAAGCAAGACTAAGATTACAAAGCTCCCCAATGGTGTCAGAATAGCTTCGGAAACATCACCGGTATGTAAGAGTGTTTCTGTCGTAACTATACATATTTGTTTAGGTATTCTTGTTATTAGGTTGGATCCTGATGGTTATTTTTTATTTTAATATACATTTCCTCTTTGGTTTTTAATTGTTATATCCGTTGTTTGTGAATCAGAGTCCTGCAGCCTCCATCGGAATGTATGTTAATTGTGGTTCCATTTATGAGACACCAGAAACGAGTGGGGCTTCACACTTGTTAGAAAGGCTGGCCTTTAAGAGTACAACCAACCGGAGTCAGTTGCGCGTTGTTAGGGAGGTGGAAGCAATCGGTGGTCACATTGGAGCCAGTTGCTCTAGGGAACAAATGGGATACACTTTCGATGCTCTTAAAACGTATGTTCCTCAGATGGTTGAATTGCTTGTTGACTCTGTAAGAAATCCTGCCTTCTTGGAGTGGGAGATCAACGAGGAGGTAAGAGAATTATGAGGAACAAATATGCATGTTTGTATGATTGTAGGATTGTTTCGACAAGTATTATGTCTAATTTTTATTCAAGTTTGTTTACGTTTCCTTTTTATTTCTGAAAATAAGAACAGGCTTTATGTTCTATATTAGAAGGTGATGAGTTTAGTCAAATTTTATCACGGGTTTGAAGTTAAGTTTTCTGTTAAATTTTATTATGGTTTTTGAAGTTCACTTTGCTCCAAACTGTTTTTCCATATTCACAAATTGACTTAAAACACTTTTGTAGGGTTGGTCTGCACTTGCTCAATTTATTGTCAGTTTTTTTGTAATTTTTTGTCCGTGCCTTATCGTTCTAATGAGTAGAACTTATGTTTGTTCAGCTGCTTAAGATAAAGACAGATATTGATGACCTTTCTAAGAATCCTCAAGGCTTACTCTTGGAGAGGATGCATTCCGCTGGTTTTATTGGAGCATTGAGAAATCCTCTTATGGCTTCTCAAGTAGCATTGGAGAGATTGAATGGTGACATCCTTGAAGCATTTGTTGCTGTAAGTTTATTTAAATACATGAAGGACCTCTTTCTTGTTTAATAGTTTTATAATGTTTTGTGTTTTGTCTTCTTTTATTTGAGCTGTGTGACTGATATGAATGATGTTGGAATTTCAGGAGAATTATACTGCTCCGCGGATAGTTCTTGCCGCATCTGGGGTTGATCATGATGAGCTTCTATCTATTGCAGAACCACTTCTCTCTGACCTACCAAGTGTGCCCCTCGTTGGTGAGCCAAAATCTCAATATGTTGGAGGGGAGTATCGCACTCAAGGTGATACCAATGTATGTGTTGTTGTTCATTTATGAGTTGGCTGTTCATCTCTATATATGCTCCTCATATTTTGATTATCCAGAGAAAAAAGTTTCTCGTGCATTGTTCAATTTTGCTGCTACTCATCTTCTTTACTCATGCAACAGGATGAGGCACATATTGCTCTTGCTTTTGAAGTTCCTGGTGGTTGGCGTCAAGAGAAGGAAGCTATCATTTTGACTGTTCTCCAGGTACCACATTTATTCTTGGAATATTAAACAGATTTCATGCATTTCATCACGCCTCTTATGCCGTTGCAATCATTTATCCCTGTACATATGGCTGTAAAATCATGTTTTATTTAATTTTTGATATACCTTTGTAAAACTCTGTCAGTGTACATGAGTGGTGATAAGTTTTCTGTACTTCGTAGTTGCTTATGGGAGGAGGTGGCTCTTTCTCTGCTGGGGGTCCTGGAAAGGGGATGCACTCAAGGCTATGTGAGTCTACCTTAATTTCTTATTTATTATTAAGCAGCAGTACTGCTTGTTTTCTTGAGTTACAGTTCTATTTTTGTTCTGTGCACAATGTTTAACCGTCAAACTGCCTAGTTGTGCTTGATTCTTCAAGAACATACATGTATACATGTATTATTGTACAGATGTATTAATGCCTTAAATTTTCATAAAATCTTTTTAGAACCAAAAGGGATAGCATGTAGGTCCTCCCATGCAATCCAAGAATCTGAAGTTCTGAATCATCCATTTTTTAGGTTCCCATTATAGGATTATCTTACCAAAAAGATTAACCAATCGGACAACCATCTACTAATCTAACCAGAATCACATGAATAGAAGAACAGTGTCCTACTAACTACGAAAGGGTCATAATAATAATTGAGTCATCAATCAGTTCCAGAATTTGCTGATTTGTTGACGGATTAGTTTTAATTATAGATCTAAAACTTAGATGGTCTGGTTGATTGGCCCTTGTGCAGTTGCTCAGCATTGCAATCCTCTTTTGGTTTTGATCAAGAGGGATCCCTGTTATAAGGGTCTTTATAAATAAAAAAAATTATGCAAATGTATGACCACATGCATGATTATTCTTGTTTATTTGGATCAAGTTTTGCTTACATTTATCTTTTACCGATTATTTTCTTTATTTGGCTACAGATCTCCGTGTCTTGAATAATCATCAGGAGATTCAAAATTTTACTGCCTTCAACAGCCTCTTTAATGATTCTGGATTGTTTGGAATTTATGCTAGCACTGTAAGGCTCTCCCTCGGTTCTTAATATTTTGTGGCTTCCAGTCTGTTGGTTGTACTTCCGGGGCAATTTATGTGCATGTAGGAGTGACAGGAGATAGGTCTTTAATGTGATCATTCAGCATTAGAGGTTTGAAAGGCTGACTCTATTAATTGAGTCAGTGTTAAAAAGAAGGAAAAGAGTGTTGGATGTCATTTCTAACTTCTATTTGGCTTAGAATCATGGAATTGATGGAAGAGGTACTAGAGGGGAAATTTAAATGTGCTGTATGCGATATTAGTCATAGTACGCATACAATTTCTAGGTTGTTTCGTAAAGATGTTTAATAATATTAACTAATGTTGGAAGATGATAGGTCTTTAATGTGATCATTCAGCATTAGGCGTTTGAAAGGCTGACTCTATTAATTGAGCCAGTGTTAAAAAGAAGGAAAAGAGTGTTGGATGTCATTTCTAACTTCTATTTGGCTTAGAATCATGGAATTGATGGAAAAGGTACTAGAGGGGAAATTTAAATGTGCTGTATGCGATATTAGTCATAGTACGCATACAATTTCTAGGTTGTTTCGTAAAGATGTTTAATAATATTAACTAATGTTGGAAGATGATTTTGACATCTTGCTGTATATGGATGTAGGGCTCTGCGTTTGCGTCACAGGCAGTTGAAATAGCAGCGACAGAATTACTTTCGATTGCCACACCTGGACAAGGTTCACTTTGCATATTTCTGTTTTTGTATTTTTGTGTGTGGGGGATTTCTGATATAAGTATGTTTGTTTCCTTTCTTTCTGATCCTGCTTACAGTTACGGATGTAGAGCTTAAACGTGCTAAAGAGGCCACAAAGGCTGCAATTTTGATGAATCTAGAATCTAGAGTATGCTTCTCTCTCATATCATACACTATCACCATGCAACCATTCAAAATATTATTTGTTTTGCTCGTTATATGTTAACTTCATGTTCTCTTACATTTTCTTTCTGTAATTAGTCTAGTTCATTATAGATTTTTGTATAATTATCAACCTTTTTTTCTTCATGGGTTTCATTGGTTTTTCCCTTACATTTTCCTTTGTTGCAGGTGATAGCATCAGAAGATATAGGAAGGCAAGTTTTGACATATGGGGAGAGGTAAGCAATTTATTTGTGGCGTTTTTCTTTCCTCATACAATATTATTGCTAGGCTTTAAGTAGTGCTTCAAGTGGTACTTTTAATGTATAGTAGAAGCTTTTAATATCTCAAGTACTGCAGTTTTCATGGTGACGAGATTTCATGTTATACTATGGCAGGAAACCTGTGGAGGATTTCTTAAAGACGGTAGAAGGAGTGACGTTGAAAGATATTACTACAGCCGCCCAAAAGATTATTTCATCACCTCTAACAATGGGATCGTATGGGAATGGTAAATTTCAGAGATTCTACTGGTCTTGGTATTTTTTTTTCTTTCTGAAATACTGGTCTTGATTAAAAACTGAGATAATTGTTCCTTCCTTACCTTTTTCTATTTGCATGGCAGTTGTGAATGTCCCAACCTACGACTCAGTTAACAGATTGTTCCATGCAAAATGAGCGTGTCTTCGTGTCCAGCTTGCTACTTACTCCCAAACCCTGTTGGGCTTTTTTGGCTTTGTTGAAATAAAATTTGGATGGGGAAGTTGATTTCATCCACATTGCCTGTCAATATTTAAGACGGTCCTAGATACGGTAGAAAAATCGATAATGATAATGATACTGACGATTTTTAATTATTCTTATGTGTATAGTCTTGTATAATTATAATAATTTAAATAATTGATTATTTATTTATTAATAGTATTATTTTTAATCTTTAACTGTAGTATATTTTGTTTAAATTGTACCCTTTTTTATCTGTGTGCAGCAGTTCTGTACTTGGTTCACAAGTTAGTTGGGTTCAGATAGAAAGAATCACAACGCTTCGACAGTCCACAACCGTATCAACACACCGCCGCCTCCTCAGACTCACTGCACTCACGCGCCGCCACAAAATACACCGCCAAAGTCACCCCTCCGACATCCGCGGCTACGCTCTCCCCCGCCGCGACCTCGTCTGCAAAGCCACCCGTATCCTCTCACCCAGTCCCGCTCCGACCCCTTCCTCGACCTTGCCGACTACCTCTCCCTCACCCCTGCCGAAGCCTTAGAGATTCTCAAGTCCCTCAACGACCCCGACCTCTCCTTGAAATTCTTCCGATTCTGCCCCTCCCTTTCCCCTAAATTCCAACACGACGCCTTACGATACCGCCAAGGCCTTCCAATGCCACATGGAACTACGGCCGCACGGCTACAAGTTGGACATTTATAGTTACAATATGCTGATTCATGCGTTGGCCAAAGACGAAAAGGTTTGCTTGTATCATGTGATTGATTTTCGGTAGGGTTTTGTCAGGGTTCTGATTTGCAGCAGGTTGAGCAGGCGTGCAAGGTGTTTGAAGAAGAGGCATTGCGAGCCGGATGAGTTTACCTACACAATCATGATCAGAATGAGTGGGAAATTGGGGAAGGGGACGAATGTCTGGCATTCTTTCAGGAGTTGTTTAACGAAGGTTGCAGTTTGAATTTAATTGTTTATAATACGATTATTCAGGCTCTTGCTAGGAGCAACATGGTTGATAAGGCTCTCCTTGTGTTCTCGAAAATGGTGGAATACTGGAAGCTAATTGTAGGCCAAATGAGTTTACTTACAGTGATTTTGAATCTTTTCATTGCACAAGGGCAGCTTAAGGAGAAGTCCACATGAGGTTCAAGGAGATGCAGGAGAAAGGGTTCGGCCCTGATAATTAAGTGCTTTGGCAAGACCGATAAGGTTGTTTGATGAGTTGCTTGCTCAAGGCTGCTTGATTGTCTTGAGGCAGTGGATTTGTAAGCAAAACTTAAGCAGCAGGGTTTGACACCGGATTGGATTACATATGCAGTGCTTGAACGATCGCAAAGCATTAAGGTGATGACAGTGTTAATTTTGCACTTTTTGCTTCTTTGGAGCCATTTTCAGTTGCAGCCTAACGACTGGCTGCTACTGGGTTCTTGAGAAACCTGCTATTACTGTAGCAATAGAGTGCATGGTCTCTGGTTTAATGAAAGACCAAGAGTCGTTGCAGCTATAAGAAAGAGCACGATAGATTGTGCTTCAATGCAGCTTCTTTTTCAAGCTGTCATTCCCTATGTATTAAGCTGGGATGCAAATCTCAGTTCTTGCACTATCAAGTAATGATCCGGGTAGCTCATACACAACAAGAAAGAACATAAACTGAAGTAGAGAGAAATACTAGTATTTTGGACAAAACGTTCCTCAGGTGGTCTAGTAAACGAACTAGTGTAAAGAATTGTGTACATGGGCTTGTAGTGTACAACAAATCAAAAACCAACTGACATTTTCTTCCACATGTTCATACAATTCCCGTTATGTTAATTTTCACAATTTTTCTAGGACTGCTGATTCTATTACAAGCTACGATATCAATGCATGTGCGGCGGTGAATCAAAATTGAAGTTCCAAACAAAACTGGTTACGCACAAAATAAAGCTCACAGAAACTGATCAACGCTTGACCCATTGGAAGCTCTTCCTTGCTTTTGCTTTTGCTTTTCCTGGTTTTTTCCTTTCCACAACACGTGGGTCTCTAGTCAAGAAACCAGCTGCAAAAACAATTGAACTGATCAACCAAAACAGGAATTGTATGATGAACATGTGGAAGAAAAGTTATTTCGACAATCAATTGAACTGATCAACCAAAACGGGAATTGTATGATGAACAGATGGAAGAAAAGTTATTTCAACAATTGTATGGAAGAGCAAATCAAGAATAACGAGGGGAGTAATCATACAAGCTTTGAGTGCAGGACGCAAGTCTGGTTCCCAGTTTTGCAAGGCCCTGCTAACTCCTAATCGTATTGCTCCAACTTGACCTGGACAAAACATGTTTACAGAACACAACAATTAACAAGTGCCTGAATAGTTATCTTCTTTTTAGTTTGAACAGGAACAGTTCGCAACAAGTTGCAATATCTTTGCATCCAACTCATATATCAGAAAGATGCAACACAGACAACTAAAACAACAAAACAATCTTTATGTGAGAATCAATTTGTTTGTAACTATGCCACCATATATTGGCACTGTTTATTTGCCTTCAAGGTTTCACGCAAAATGCTGCACCTATTCAAAAAAGATTATTTGACCTTAAAAGATTCTATATTGTACGATAACTTGAATTGATCAATATGATGAGTAAGCAACATGGGACTTGAGCAGAGGAAATATTTCCCTGCTATGGATGAGCAGGATCCTTCTGCTATTCACATTCATACCCACTATGCAAATTGTTCATAGTATTTTCGTATCCTTACATATATAGATTTGCAGGCATTATATTCCGGACTCCTGCAAATACACCTAGATGCTAGTGGACCTTCCCAAGCAAATATGTCCAGAGCAAGGACTCACAACCGTCAAGTATTCATGATTCTTCCCCAGATAAAAACGGAACACACACAAGACAAACTGGTTATATTGAAGGGTGATCAACCGTAATCTAGTCTGATCCTAACTCCACGCCCAATTTCCCTTCACTACTTGGGCTAAACCAAGTACTACTAAAGGACAATTATATATAAAAAAACAAAAATATTCTGAAAAAAAAGAACTACCAGCAAATAGTTAACTAGCTTAAATAATGAAGTTAATACAAGAGGCTGCAAGACTCTGATGATTGATACAAGCATATATCCAGACATCTACTCAGTTAGCATGAGAGGGCAATTATGCTATTTCTTAATCAGATGCCCGTTTGAATTAATTGTTTGAAATCCAATTTGCACCAAGATGCATAGGGAAACACCAGATGAAATAATTCTCAAACAAGACAGCATAACATATGAATGATAATAAGATGCGTAGGTCTTAGACTTACCTGAGAGACCACCATCTTGAACAGTGCAATTGACATCCCAAAGGCCCAAGGTTTTTGTCTCAGTGAATGGTCGAAGGATAGCAGCTCGGTGATCAAGCATTGGAAAATAAACATCAAACTGTCTATCATTGATGACAAAATTACCATGACCAGACTGAATCCAGACACGTGCTATACTGCATTTCCTTCTTCCTGCACCATAAGCTCTTTCCTTGTCGTCCACTAGCCTCACTCTTGCCTTGGCAACTTCCTCCTGTTTCTGGCGCTCTATATCAGCTCTCGAAGATTTACTTGTATTCTTCTGATAACGAATGTCTTCGAAAATCCTTCAATGCAATCAAACTGTCAAGCATGTCATCTGTGATCCCAGATGCAGCAATAAGATCACCAAATGCACGATTTGGACCTGCAATCATCATATTGGATGAGAATCAATATTAGGGATGTAAAATACTCGGGTCATTCCACAAAAGTCCACTGAGCACAAAACCTCTCTAGTTAAAACACAAGAAAAATAGCGTTCACTAATCAAATCTAGTGCTATGACCCAAGAAAGCTAGTGACAGCTAAACCCCATCTCCCATTGCTCAAAATCTCGTAGTTCTCGAAATCAAAAGCAGAACTTGACAGAAAACAGACCATAGGAATTGCTTTCTGAACTTAAACAGTAAACTAGTCTCTACCAAATTCAACAGTTCAAAACATGAACACAAAAAAAGGAGGTACCTTTAAGAACAGCAGTGAGCTCTTTCTCTTTCTGCTCAAGCCTCTTCTCCTCATCTACCTCCACACCTCCAAACCCGTCGCCGACTTTGAACAAGTCATCGATCTTCTCCTCCTCTCCCCTCCCAAGCTCCACGGCCGAAATGTGAGGTAGAAGGGTGGAATTTTGGGGCGCTGGTGGAGAAGGTAGAAGGGTTTTGGGGGAGGGGACATGGGTGGAATTTTGAGGAGATTCGGGTAAGGAGAGAGAAATGTGAGGGTTTGGGGATGAGACGAGAGAGCATGGTGGTGAAGAAGAAGAAGAAGAAGAAGAAGAAGAAGAAGAAATGGTTTGATTTGGTCTTGGGCTTAGCCCCATTCAAGAAGCAACTTACAGAAACCCAATCTTTGCTGCTGCTTTCTTTCCCGTTTTTGCCAAATTACCACACTTGTTTCTTGCACCAGGTTAGCCAATTTGCTACCGTTTTCAAAATCTGCCAATTTGTTACATTTTTGTCATTTCAATTTATCCATTTTTTTTCAACCAAACATTATTTTTATTTTTTTGAATCGAGAGGTAGAATGTCAGCCCTCACGTCGTAATCATTAACGAAATATCAAAATACTAAAAGGGGATATTGTGGTTAAACCCTATATTGTAAGAACATCATAAAATAACATTAGCCATGTTTATAAAATCTATGCATTCCAACGAACACTATTTAACAAAGAGTGCTTAATTTTTTGCGACATACCTGAAAATACTGCTCATATGCAGAGACGGAACTAGAATAGAAATTCATGTAGGCTGTAACTTGAAGTCATAAAATGTGAACATTTGCTGCTAAAATTTTAGCGGCAGTGGAGTCTTTCTTAATTGATGACCAATGTATAGATAAAAATTACAACTGGAAAATAGGGATAGAGGTTTATAATTAAGGAAGGGAGGAGCTTTTTTACTTTACATAAGCCAAATCATATATGAATACCTGCATTTGGAATGTTCTCTTTAGAAAAATAAGGTGGGCTGCAGTCAGTGTTCTAAAAGGCCCTGTCTAGCACCGCCTAGTCCTCGTCTAGGCTCTAGGCTGCAACAAGCCACCTCGCTTTTCTTCAAGGCCTTTGTGCCAGGTTGTGGGCAATTAGGCGGCCGCCTAGCCCGCTTAATCGCCGCCTAGAGGCCGCTTAGCCGCCTAGGGTTCTAAGCTCTCCGACTAATTTTATTTACATTTAGTGGTGGAGTTGTTACATTGTTGGGAGCATGCGAGTATAAGAGTAAATGATGTTTTTAGAATTAGAAATATATGTGTTTATTTTTGTTGTTGCTCACTTTTACATGAAGTTATGCTAAATTTTAGCTATAATCTATTTTATAAATAGGTCTAACAAGATTTATGTCGAATAATTTATCCATATTTGACTGTTTTCAAATATTATAGTACATAAAATATATATTTTTAATTAATAAATATGAAAAAAGTAAATCGCCTAGTCCCCGCCTAGGCTGTCTAGACGCTAGGCTATGGGTCGCCGCCCGCCTACCGTCTAGCGCTTTTTAGAACATTGGCTGCAGTAGATCCCGGCCCACCCCTAGTTCCATCCCTGCTAGTATGTCTATCAACTTTTTGATAATGATGTCACTGAAAATTATCAATGACCCTAAGTTTCATCTTATCACTAAAAGGTTACTTGACAAAGCAAAGAACTCACCGCACCATTAGATCAAACATGGCACATTGCGGTAGCCATTCACTTACCAGGACAAAACTCACCAGTATCCAATACGACTAAAAAATAATAAAGCAAAAGCCAAAGAGAGTACCTATTTGGGCGTAGCCTTACGTCATCCATAAGAAAAAGCTCATTTTTTAGGGAACTGAATTTAATTACTCTATTAGGTATAAGCCTATTACTATTAAGAATGATCAATACATGAATAATCTTAAGATTATTCACATACAATGCAAAGAGCGAAATCTAACTACATCTACGAATTGATAATACAACCACAAATCTACGTCCAAAAAAGTGGACATGAAATACTAGAAAACATAATAACCTACCTCACTCCAAACATAATCAATCTCGTAATGAATAGAGGCCTCAGACCCATTGGTGTATCTTTCATCGTAAAACTAGGAGAGAAATTATCCAAGGGTTTAGTAGGGATCTTGTCTAATATCCACAACAAAGCTAACAAAAGATCAAGCCCACAACTAGACACAAACCAAGAGGTGGAAGAATGTCCCAAAGTCTAAGCCCATCCCACTCTGACAACCCCTAGCATTGTACTAGCCGCCATGACTCCACCTCGAGCCGGGAATGTTGGAGTCACTCCCACCGGGTCAATCTGGTGGTATTATTCTAGTCCCAAAACTCATGATGTAGTCACCGCAAAGGACTCTCAAACCGCCAGGAATAGCATCCAAGGGGAGCACATCCTCTTTAGAACCAAGTGAGCCTCCTACCTTCACAACACACAGTCTGGTGCCACCGTTGTGAAAAAACGCCGAGCAAGCTACCAATTACCATTGATCAAAGAACAAGTCCACTGACCACCAAAGTGATTTGCGCCACATCCACTTCAATCTCAAGCGAGCACACTGACCACTTGATCTTGGCAACACCCCAAAACCTGATATCGATCACCACCACGAACGCCTCACCTAGATGATACACCGCCTCTAACGAACTCGGCACTCGGCTCTCACCGTCGTCCTGCAACCAGAACCTAACCCTAGGTTTTGGGTTTTCCACTTTTTGTGAAGCTTCTAACATAGCCTATTATTTTAGAAGGTTTATTAAGAAAATGCTCACTTATTGTAACAACTATAACATGAAAACAAAAACTAATAAAACATAACTAGCCTAAACATTATTTAATTTTGACAATCTAAGGTTAAAAATTGTCAATTTTCAAATTTTAATATGTAAATTGGTTAATCTTAAAAGTCGAAAATAAACAAATTTGATAAAAATGTAAATTGACACGAAGATGAATCTCACCATGGTAGGAACCTTGCAATGTTTGGGACATTCTTCGGTGGGTGATGACGCTGGCTTGATCATCCACAATGTTGAGTGCAACGTTTGAATTGTACACCTTTTAACAACGTATACCTTTATCAGTTTAATTATCATCTTCTATCTTTTTTTAATAGGATCATCTTCTATCTTTAAAAAGCATAGCTATATTGTTGATTAATACGGCATATGAAACATGTTAATAGTTTCTTTTACCGAATGATTTAGACCAATTCTGAAAAAAAAATACTTTCTGATCTAGGTTGGACACACGTGTCCGATCTCTCTCTCTCTCTATCTCTCTATCTCTCTTATTTATATATATATTTTAACAATGTTAATCATAATTTTAACCGTTTAATAGTTAAATTAACCAATAAAAATCATCTCTACAAAAAATCAATGTAAAATGAGATTGTTTGCTCAGCCGAATGGATCAAACAAATGGACAGTTCTTGTTAAAGTTAAGATCTTTATGATCAGCCGTTCATTTGATTGATGCATCTGGTTAAACAAACTATTTTTTACATTGATTTTTTTTATAGAGATAGTCTTAATTGGTTAATTCAACTATTAAACGGTTAAAATTACAATTAAAATTGTTACAAATATGTAAATAAGAGAGAGATCAGACACGTGTCCAACCTAGATCAGACACAAATATTTTCCATTAACTTCAGCTTCTGCTTGATGAAAAGACTAAAAAAGGTAGGCTATAAACACGACTCATGAGTCAAAAGCATTCATATATTGCTCACCCATATATGTCTTCATCGATCCTTTGTATTCGTTGGCAAACAAAACGAGTGTGCAACACTTTTATAGTTACTAGTCTTCACGCACGCGCCGAAGTGTGTTTTTATCTGACAAATGTATTATTATGTAATTTTCGGTAGTTCGATCAATACAACTCTCTGAAAACTCAAATAAAAATAAATGCATTTAATTGAGATGAAGTTAGCCCTGATATTGGTTGTCTAGCGGAAGTGCGTTTTTGCTAGTTCGGTTAATATTGTACAAAACCTCTCTGAAACCCAAATAAAATAACACAACTCTTAAACCTTAAATCCGAACTCCTAACCCTAAACCCATAAACCCTAAATCCATAACCCCTAAACCTTAAATTCAATGTGTTTGAGATTTGGTCATATATTTGTTAATATGCATAAACTTTAAATTTGAACTCCTAAATCCTAAATCTCTAACCCTTAAACTTTAAATTTAATGTGTTTGAGATTTGGTAATATATTTATTAATATGTCTTTCAAACCTATTAGATTTAACCAAAAAATTAATTAAGAGACAAAACTGAATCTATATATAAAAGAAAAAAAACTGAAGGTTAGACCCGAAAAAAAAAACTGAATTGAAAAAGTGGCGTCCCTCGTGAACAGTAAACACCTCATCCTTTTATATATAAAGATAAATCATCTAATTGGAAAGTTACTGTATATGATATCGGAAACAAATGGAAGTAGAAGGGTAGAGTCTGAATTACAGTAAAAAGTGCCCGACCAAATATAGGAAATTCATATTTAGAGCAGCAGCTGGTTCAGATTATATATGGACAAAACGACCAAAAAAAGATTATATATCGACAAGTAACCCATTTATTTATATTTTATTTTGATCACTTTCCAAGTAACCCATTTATTTATATTTTGATCACTTTAATTATTTTATATCTTTAACGTTTCAATTCAATTATTCAAAAGCTTTCTTAATCGTCAAACTAATAAGTCTATATATAGCCGACATTGAAGCGAATGTAATTGTGATCTGAAAGGATCAAATCACATTTGGCTTATCAAACAAGTTGATTTAGATGAGATATGCAATGCACATTCTAGCTACAAAGTTAAAAGTAGAACAAAGGCGTGCAAATGAATAAACATCTATATAGTCATCACTCTCACTCTCACTCTCACTCTCACTCGTGCTAATTGTAATATGCAACAATTTACCATTCGTAAACCACTTCTCCATGTTTATATTAATAACTTTTCTTATGAATTTTTAACTAATAATCACAATAAACATTTTATTCATTTATGCTATTTCTCCTAACAAAATCGAATATATATCAATGTATGATATGGTGGTGAGCTACGTGACATGTTTGTACCAAAAAAACAGCAGCTTCCTTTTTCAAAAAACAAAGAAGAAGACAGTTGGGTCACTCTCATTTTCTTCCGTGTCAGGGCAGCCTTGTAAATATTCCCCAAAAAACCTAATCATTTCGAGATTAAAGAAAAAAAAAAACCTATATGTAGCCGGCAATTATAGACCAACGCACCAGTTTCCTCTCCTACCAAGAAACACAGATACATCATGAAAATGTTGCCATCAGTTCTATTCTTCTTCCTCCTAACCAGAGCTGTTTCTTCAGACGGAGCTATATCCCGGCAGATTCATGTCCTACGGCCACAAACCGGTTCCCACGGCAGGCACGTCTCCGGCATTTCATGCATGAGCTGGAGACTAGGCGTCGAAACCCACAACATCCTTGGCTGGACGACTGTTCCGGCCGCCTGCGAACGCTATGTTGGAAACTACATGCTAGGTCACCAGTACAGACAGGACTCGAGAGCTGTTACCAATGAGGCTTTGCTCTACGCTAAGAGCCTGAACCTTACAAAGGGCGGCAAGGATTTGTGGGTCTTCGACATAGATGAGACTTCTCTCTCCAATCTGCCTTACTATGCTCACCATGGATTCGGGTAAGTCGCTTCTTAAATAATTTCTAATTTCTAAGAACATATCGTGAAAATCTAATCAAACTCTAAGTTTTTGGTTAAATGGAGTTGTTTGAGACAAAAGTAGTTTTGATAATGCGTCTCCGGTCCATGATCTTGAATCGTTGCTATTTATATATGTATAACATAAAAGGAAGCGTGAACTGTCAGATTATTTATTAATTTAAAAGAATTGTCGAACGTTTAAAATTAAAGATAATCGGATAGTTGATGTGCTCTTAAAAAAATCAGTTAACCCTTCTTTGATATTATTATTATTTGTTGCTATTTTATTATTATTTGATTATATGATTTATTAATGTTAAATCCGCAATGGATGCTTAACAAACAGAAGAATCATAAATTATATAAAATTTGGGAAACATAGCCAATTATATATGAAATTAATTAAACAATCTTCATGTATACGGCAGATGAACAAATTAAATTAGAAAATGTAATATTAATATATGAATGATCAATCATATAAATTGTATTGAATATATAAATAAGAAAGGTTAGAAATTAATGATATGAGGTAATAATGCATTTGCTAATTTCGAGACATACTTATTGACGGTCAAAATAGTTGATGTGGTGCTCGAAGACCAGTGACCAGTCATTGAGGTTGAAATACAAAATTGCATAGACTGGTAGTTGCTAGTACTACATCAGATCATGTGGTTTCTATAAGACTTGCTGCAATAGGGTCAGCTGGTTCTCATATGAGTCTGCGGAATTTTTCAGGGTAGAGGAATATAATGCCACTGCATTCAACGCCTGGGTCTTAGAAGGCAGAGCCCCAGCATTGCCAGAGAGTCTTAGACTGTACAATAAGTTATTGGCTCTTGGAATCAAGGTTGCATTCATAACTGGAAGAGGAGAATCTCAAAGAAGTGTCACAGAAATCAATCTCAGATTTGTTGGATACCTCACTTGGGAGAAGCTTATTCTAAAGTAAGCAGCATTGTAAATCTTTTGCTTAATTTATCTTCTCAGTTCTCATTGTACAAATTACGGTTTGAGTTTCTTATGATTAACCGTATTTTCCTTTGCGCAGGAATTCATCTTATTCCGGTAACACGTCGGATGTGTATAAATCATCTGAGAGAAAGAAACTTGAAGAGAGTGGATATAGAATAATTGGGAACATTGGTGATCAATGGAGCGATCTGTTAGGGACAAATGTTGGCGATCGGACGTTCAAGTTGCCTGATCCAATGTATTACATTAGTTGAGCAATAGGTATTCTTCTTTTACTAGGTAGAACATTTTTATCGAGCTTTATGAAGCGTCCCAATAAAGTGGCTGACACTGTAATGGTACTAATCTATCCGGCCTTCATTTAAGCTGTCTAAATCACTTGTTTTGCCAGAAACATATATTTCTTCTCCATGTTGATCTGCATGTTTCTTCTTATTGATATACTATTTATTGACATCCATGTACAAAACAGAAGGCGTCTAGCAAGAAAGTTTTATTTTAATTATAATTTTTATATATGATTATATATTTTATTGTTGAATTTTAATACATTATATATATATATATATAATTTGATTCTCATGGAATTAAACTTCTATGTTGGTACGTGTATTGGAAGGCTATAATCACTAAGGACATTCAGATACATATCTAAGTTTAATTGAATATGATATGTACATGGGAAGAAGTCCCAAGTGTATTTGGTTTGGTTATTGGGTTGAATCACAAAAATCCTATATTGATTAAGGTACATGTCATATTGATTCTATATGATTCAAATAATTGATTATAAATTGATTTTGATTTATTTGATTGGTATTAAATTTATTTCCTTCCGATTAAGAAGCTAATAGGAAAGGGCAAGATTTGGACGTCTATAAAGGAGACGTAGGACCTTGTTTGAAGATCACCTCTGCACGTATAACGTTTGAGAGAAAGTAATTTTTGCTGTAAAACTTTGTGATGTCAGAAGTTCAACTATTCTGTGTTGAGTTGAACTTCTTATTTGTGTGATTGAAGAATCAGAGACGTGACATGGTTCCTTAGAGATTGAAGAAGAAGATTACTTGAAGAAGAAGAAGAAGAGTACTTGAAGAAGAAGAAGAAGAGTGCTTTCAAACATATCTGTTAGAGTTTTAGAGATAGTAACCGCGGGTTACAACTACATAGTTTTGTAATTGACTCGTTCTTTTTATAGTAAATAATCTTTTCAATAGGGGCTTTCAAGAGCTAAAGCCCCAACGGTATTTTTTCTCAAATTGAGGTTTTACTGGATAAATAAACAGTTATGTTCGTTTTTTTATTTTTTGTCCAGTTCGTTGTGGATTGAAATCACGTTTCAATCCCCGCTGCATGCGCTGCATGTTCTTTGGTACCTTTCACTTCCACATTTGGAATTATACATGGCAACTCACAATTTGGGAATGACTACTGAAGTCGACTTCCGAACCAACAATCACCTACAAAACGAACAATAAGTGGAGAAAACCATCAAGTAGCGGCAAGTAGAAAGACACTCAGGTGAGTAACAAGTTTTAAAATAAACTTATAAATAAATCTGAGGGCTGTGAGAAGGGACCGTTCATTGCAATTTTCAAGCCAAATCCTTCAATCTCCCCTTGAGAAGAAATAACATGAATTGGCATTATAATTGATTAAACTCAGATCTGGTAAGAAACTTCAAAAGATGGCTGAGAAATCTGGGTCTGCAACTCTACATAGTTATAGTTCACACACTATTTGATACTTGCAGCAGTTACCTATACATGAGACTTTTCGCACCCAAATAGATCCGCCCGAATATGCTCTCTGAACAACGAGCTTCATATGTTATATCTGAGTTTTGGATTCCAGATCGAGACAGTAACTTTGAATCCATCTGGGTTTAGATTTGTGGCAGTAAAATCAGTTACTGTGACTGCCGAAATTACAAAAATGCCTCTCTGTTAATGACTTCGTTTGCAGTACGACGCAGAGTATTTCAGCTTCTGGCAAGTTTTAATCATCAATACCATCTGTAGATGTTTATTCATGCCGTTGCACCTTCTAAGTTGCTGCTTTTTACTAGATGATGGTGTGTCCTTGAAGTTCAACTAAATATTCCGCTTCTCGGGTTTAAGTTTTTCTCTATTGAGTCACGAGTCCCTTGGATAGTTGTCGGACCTGCACCCCAAGGTACACGAGCACTTGCATGGATATTGAATAAAATTAATCGGAAGGCCCTCCCAACCAACTGGATGTCCCTCATGAATTAGAAGGTCCATTGTTCTGGGAATGGAGCTATGTACAAGTACAACTGCCTACCATTAATTTGTACCAAACTATCTCTCAGTTTCTCTTCTGAAAATTAGGGCGGTTTTGGTTTTAAATTTAATGCCGAGTTAGATAGTTCAAGGAATTGCATCATTCAGTGTGTAGTCAGGTTTAATTTGGCCTGATGTTTCTGCAGGGCTCCGGGGTGTTACTGTGAAGAAAACTGGCCAGGCTTTGGTTTTTGGTATATATATGAGGAGCCTTTGACACCAGGACAGTGTAATATGATTGTGGAGATCGAGGTTGGGAGATTACCTGATTGATCAGGGTTTGTAGGAACTTTCTTTCTTTCTTTCTTTCTTTCTTTCTTTTGGGTTCCTGGTGTGGCCTCGAACTTGTATTGGTGCTGTTGCTTAAAATGGAAGTGTGAACACATAGAAAAAGAGTCGTGGTGTTTAGGATTTGATTTTTTGATCCGATATCCTTGGTTTTCATGGTTTATGTATTTTTACTTACCCAGCTGTTTGCTTGCTGATGATTTGAGTACTGTACACCCTTATATCTCTTTCATTATATGAGAAAGAGAAATGATGGCAAAGATCTCTGGTGGAGATGCATCCAAGTAAATTTGCAAAGCAGGTTTTCTTACTTCTGTATATTGAAGGGCCTGTTTGGTACAGCTGTGGCTTCAAAAATAAGCTGGCTGTGGTTTATTCTGAGAATAAGCAGCTGACAAGCAAAGCTGCTGAGTGTTTGGTAAACTGGCTTTTTGTAAGTGCTGTGAATGGTAGAAGCAGAGGTAAACTGTTTGGTAAACTAGCTTTTTAAAAGTGCTTTAAGTTTGTAAATTACCAGTTTAACCTTATAATATATTTTTACTTTATTTATTTGGTAATGTATTATAACATAATTGCTCATGAATCCTTATGTCTATATATTTTCTATGATTTATATATGGAGTTTATAAATCATGGTTACCAAGAGAATAATATTATACACTATCATAAATATATGAATTACATGTTGTTTCATACATTAATAATAATTTATCTTTCATTGGCTCATATGAACAACAAAAATTTCATATTACCTTCAAACATTCCTATTACGCGCACTCATCAAACATTGAGCGATCTTATCTCTTACTAATTCCATTTCTCTTACTAATTATGGTATTGTTGAAAATGTTGGTTTGCTCCTTTATTGTTGAGTCAGACACTGGCTCATTTCCTGTAATGATGGAAATACCATATAACCATTGTTGATGCCATTGCACTTTTTAAGGAGCTTTGATGATCATAGAGAGGAGAAGATCATACATCTCTGATTTGATAAACTAATTATGCAGATACATAAAAATTGTTGTCCATTTACATTTCTTGTATACCATAAAAATTTCTTGTATATCATAATCGTGATATTTTCTTGTTCATCTCATCCATCTCTCTATCCCACCACTTGATATTCTTCTTTATTTCAGAAAACAATTCTTCTTATTCATCATCATCCCTTGCAGTTCTATACTTCTATTAACTCCAATTGTTCATGATATAACTTTTATGGAATTCACCCGGACCTGTTGGAGTACAAATTTTGCAAAGAACATATCAGATATAAACATAAAAATATAACCCAAATTTGTGTGTGCAATATTGACTATTTTTTGTTGCATATGCAGCATAAACCCAAATCCCCAACTGCTCTCACTAGCTAGAAATCAAAGATAAAATGGAAAACTTAGAAATCTATGGATTAAAGATCTACGTACTGGAAATGGAATGTACCTACAGATTAACCACTTGTCTAAACAGATTTCTCAAAATGCGGCTACTGGATACACCATATCTGGAGCAAATAGATCGAGAGCCAAGTCATCTGAGAGGTTTACGAGAACAATGTTTTCGAGCGCATAGAGTGAAACTTACAATTAATTCCTAAAGATATGCTGGTTAGGCTCAACAATTATTTTTTGATTGGTGATTATGATCAGAGCAAAGGTACAGTGACCAAATGACAATCAATTCACTTATAGCAGTCTGCACATTTATATACTTGGGAATTAAACTCACATATTGATTACCAATTCTTGTTTCTCCATCAATTCAATGGGATTTGATATATTCAACGAAACAATTACTTACCAACATCATGGAAAGCAATTACTTACCAACATGATCTCCAGTTTCGTATCTGCATAGAAAAAGAAAATCACAGGTTTCTATAAGAACCGTACATATGTTGTGGATATATTCATGCCTACCTTCTGTTTAAAGCCTCAAATCATTGACAATATCAAAACACTAGAATCTTAAAATAATCAGTACCTGAAAATTTCAGATTCAAAACCAAAATCACAGCAAAACCAAGTACATGTGGAAATCAGTGGGTACCTTCGATCCTGAAAAGGGTCCGACTCTGCTGCTTCAGAAAAGAGAGAGCGAGCCTCTGAATGAATCAGATCGAGCGCTACAGTTACTGGAGAGATTACAGATTTGTGAGAGAACGAAAAAACTGGAGCGAGGAGCGATTTGGGAGAGAACGAATTAGATCGAGACTGGACAGATGACCGATTTGTGAGAGAACGAAAAAACTGGAGAGAGGAGCGATTTGGGAGAGAACGAATGGATCGAGACTAGACAGATGACCGATTTGTGAGAGAACGAGAAAAAACTGGAGAGCCTTGAGCGATTTGGGAGAGAACGAAAAAACTGGAGAGGAGCGAAAGGAGACGCTGGAGTTGTGAGAGGAATGGCGAGCGAAAGTGTGACTGCCTGTTTTGCGAGGGTCAAATGTGGAATATTAGAAAATTTCATTAATGAACAGTACACGCGCTACAGTTGCATAAGCGCTTTCAGTTTTGAAAAGCTGAGTCTCGGTGACTTCGACTTTTTACGAGAAAAAGCTGGTGCTTTAAAGCAAAGCTCACAGCTTTTTTGCTTGCCAAACACCATCCGCTGCTTTGCTTTGTAACAAAGCCTTCAGAAGCCCAAACAAACAGGCACGAAAGCTTCTGAAAAAACACTTGCTTGGTCCTCATTGTCGACATCATACAAAAAAAAGAGTTGGATGGGTTGCTCAAGGTTAAGTGTGCCAGTGTGGATAAGGCCGGGTAGATAATTGCTGGTAGGTCATGGCCGCAAGGATTACTCTGAAATTGACTAGGGTAGTCCCGTCTGTTTATTGACTAACATTGCTGGCCTCATATCCCACTATTAGTTGCTGAAGGTTAAGTAGGACTCGCCTAATGTGGTCCAATTAACCATGTGTTGCAAGCTTTTTTCCGTGAACCAAATCAATCCATCATATAAGGTGATTTGAAAATCCTGATAGATTGTATCAACAATAAAGTTGACACTTCGTTTATGGTATCAAACTTTTTCTAGCCCGTGTTGTTAAAATGCTGAATTTCAACATATTTAATGTGACAGATTTTGTTAGGGACGCAGTTGTTAATCTTGATCATTCTAGAATTGTTGATGATTGGACTTCCAGATTACCTATATATTTTTTGCCAGCTTTTAATTTTGACGTGTGTTTGTGTTTCATTCGTAGCAATTATTTAAAATACATACAAACCATACCCCATAATCCAAAACCAAAGAATAATTTCCCCATAATCCAAAACCAAAGAATAATTTCCTTCGTATTTTCCCCTTCTCTCATGGAAGTGAATGTTTTCTTTCCTATTGCATTACATAATTGAAGGTTAGCAGTTGAATCCGCATTCTTATTCAAGATTTTTGATAGGATATAACACATAATAGTTGAAGGTCACATCCAACCGGTATATGTTTCAAAGACCAAAAAATAATTCCATCCTTATATAGCACAAGAAATTATCCTCGATAATAAAATTCTTAATATTATTGTTAAAAAAGATGGAATTATAAATCCTGAATACCCCTTCAATTTCATGTACCAAACGAGATCATGTGTAATTAATTACCTTTGAATTTCATATTGGTAGCAAAGTCAAAATTCCTTTAAATATTTCTGCAATATGTTCCCATGATTATTCTTGTCAAGACATGTATGTTGGTGTATGCCAATGCCTATCCAAGCAATGCGTCCCATTGTTGGTACATCTATAAACAAATTTTCTAATTCACCCACTATCAATTATTATTTCTTAATGCCTTCCCATGTCCTCTATCAATATATTAAAAATAGAAGATTTTTAACATGGTCTTGATTTGAAGGGGTGACTCGGTTACGTGGATGGCTTAGAGCTTATCCTCTTTTCTCCTTCTTATTCGTACAATAATAGAAAAAAGAAGAAGAAGAAGAAGAAGGTCAATAGATTCAAACGATGTGAGAAGATAATGAAGAATCTTTCGATAAGGTAATGGATGACAAAGGAAACAAACAGATAAACAATATGCTTGGGAGACCAGTAGTGCATGCAAACTTGCATGCTGTCTAAGGTTGATTAGTGGTTCCCATAATTTCAAAATATGAAAACACAAGCCAACATAATCGTCTATTTCAATCTGGTATGAGATAAAACCCAATTTATATCATGAAATTTCCATATCACCTCCTGTCATGACTCGTGAGTATTATCATTTGTATGGCATTATGGGAACGCAACCAACCTAATCCATGAGCTCTTATCTTAGTTTCTTATCTGTATATATATATGTTTGACCCTTCAACACTGCCATATGAATTTTCTTTAAAGCAGTAATATCCCTAAGTTTCTTTCTTCTCCTCCTTCTCCCCAAGATCCGATAGGTTATAGGTGACTTGTATCCATGGGCGAAGGTACTGGAAAACAAATGGCTCAGGGTGCATACTCGATCAGACAACATGATAATAACTACGTGAAAAGGGAAGAGAGTTGGGCGATCATGGAAGGAGATGATGACCATGATCATGATGATCTGTCCGACGATACCACTTCGACGACGTATTCATCAGACTTGGTGGATGATGCATCTTCATCGGCTTCGTCTTTGTCTTCATGTTCTTCATCCTTGCGTTCTGGTGGATCTCTCTACGACTTGTCAGATCTCATGGCGCAGTTACCCATCAAGTAAGAAACATTATCAACACTCAAATCTTGATTTGATTGTGGCATATATATATTACACATCTATTCGTAGTTTGCATGATTTAAAAGTTTATATCCAATCAACTGAAAAAAAAAACAAAACCATCTTAATATAAGTGCATATAACCATTATAATTGATCCTAAGAATTTCCAGAAACAACAGTCTTTGATTAGTTTTCTGGTGACTTGAAGAGCCTAACTGATCGAATAAGCATTTGCAGGAGAGGGCTTTCCAAGTATTTTCAAGGCAAGAGTCGGTCTTTCACATCTTTATCAAAAGTTAATAGCATTGAAGATCTTGCAAAGAAAGAGACTCCATATAAGAGATCAAAACCGTTAAAATCATGCAAGAGCTATGCTGGTGGCTTAGGTACCCAAAGATCATACTCTCTTATTCCCAAGGCTACCATATCTAAGGTGAAGAAGGCTTCGAGAAGCTAGTCCTTTGTCATCTGCATCTTTTACAGGTAGAAGAGGCACCTCTTTAGGTACTAGTAACAAAAATGTCTCCCCATTCTCCAACAAAGAAAGTAAAGTTTGTAGCCAAGTCGGTTTGATCTAGTGAAAGTTGAAAAGACGGGTGATACTGTAAGGATATACATGAATTAGTTTAATTATCTGTATGTATAAAAAATATACATGAAAAGAATGAAAGCTTAATATTTTTTCAGCTCAAATTAGTAGCTCACCGTGAAAAAAAAAGTAACGTACGTGTTTGGATGTACATTTAATATGTAATCGACGTTTTGATGGGAACTTGAGAATATGTTTTATGAGTTTGAGTGTTTGACAATGATGAGATTTATCCCTACAACACTATAAGTCCGTCCCACCCCTTCTCCGTTTTTGTTTTATTTTTTTTGTGAAGGCCTCATTTATGGATGTTAGGATTGGACTCGTGTCCGTCGTCTTTTTAACTTTTTTTGAGAAAAGTTTATCGTTAGTATTCTAACTCTTATGAAAAGGTCACAGAAATATCTAAATTTGTAAAATAATTAAAGTGATACTTAAATTATTATTATTTTTTATTAAAGATATACTTTTATTAATCTATTCTGTTAATAATAAGGATAAAAACAACTTTTTATATATATATATATATGATGTATTTAGAAAATTCTTACCAACTAAAAATCTAGTCATTTATCAACTTTAGAACTAGCATTCAACATGTCGAGACTTCACTTAACGACTTTCTGTCTTAATGGTGGAATCACTGCCATCTTAAGATGGAAAAATTATAGATTTTAGCATGCAACAAATATCTCAAATACAAAATTCAATATTAACAACTGAAAATAATTTTAAAACAAAAATATTTTTGTGACAGAATTATGGACATACGATAGAATTTATTTAACATAACATATGTAGCGTCTTGGGAGGGGAAACTACTGTGGCTACGAATTTAAGCCAATAAGAAGCTAACACGTCCGAAGGACGTGCCGACAACTTATTAACCTAAAATCGTAGGCTATTTTGTAGGTAAAATAAAATTCAATTTTAAAACTCGAGTGACACCACAATAATTTCTTAAAACATTCATCAGAGTTTTTCTAATTTCGCGGAAGGTGGACAAATTAAGGGTCAATTAAAAACTTTAACGACAACAATAAAAATATACAACAGGGTTAATAATTTAGGAAGACACCTTTACTGTTTATGTCAAATACTCTGATAAATGACTCGAAGGGTAAAACTGAAAAAGTGAGTACAACTTGGACCAAACATTGAGTAGGAAATGAGGCTCCACACACACAATTCTCTCTATCTATCTCGTCACAGTACTCAGTACCTGCAAACAATCTGTTGTAGAGGTGAGCGTCGTTCTCGCGTGCTCACATATAGGCCCACCAATGATAGGTTTGAAATCCATAAAACCATATATATAAATATATGTATATAGATTTGAGCTCTTAATAAAACCGTTTAGAAATCCTTGGCACACAAAATCATCATTTTATATCTTTCGGGAAAACAGTGCAAGTATGCTAAAACAGGGGCCAGAGCGCTCAACGAACAATACATCCTGCAGGGCTTCACGGATCTAGGCGGCCGAATCCCGGGTTTGTCTATACAGCAAACCGGGCCAACTACCTATGCGTCCGAATTCAATTTTGGCGGTGAGCTGTGGTTTGGTTGGTTAAGGTGTTTAACTAACCACTTTGAAGTCACGGGTTCAAACCTCACGGACATATGTAGGGTGTGTGAGTTATTAATAATATTTTTTTAAAAAAAAACCTGTGTCCGAAGACGAATAGTAGCGAGAGTGTCCATTTACAGCTAATGCCCAACACATCACTCGTAGTACACACTGCACTTACGGCTCGCTTAACTCTGAACGAGACAAGCGTAAGTGAGAAAATAAAATAAATAAGGCATTACCCCTCTGGAGGTTCACAGTCATCGACACCGTGAGAGTACTATATACTAGGTCCTGCCACTCTCATGCCAAGCACTAGAAATCAGGACAACGGTACTACTTTTCGATCCGAGTCATCACATAGAAATCATGAAGTTAGAAACACTCTCAACCTTCCTCTCGAAGTCAGAAAACCAGAGAAATAATATGTGTAAACAGTGTCTCTAGTATAAGAGTGTGAGTATAAGTACTGTGTGAAGATTTCAGACTGTAATCATTCTGTATGATGTGCTTTTATAACAAGTAAGTATCTTATGCTTGTAACTATAATTATGAGTAGCTAAATAGCTTATAGCTGTTTACCCAAGAGCGAGGCTCTGAGTTCTGTATTTGTAGTTATGTTATGTTAAATAAATTCTAGCGTGTGCCCATAATTCCGTCATAAAAATATTTTTGTTTTAGAATTATTTTACTTTAAGTTGTTAATTTGAATTTTGTATTTAAGATATTTTTGCACACTAAAATCTATGAATCTTTCAATTTAAGACAGCAATGATTCCGCTAGTATAGTAACCGTTTAGACAAGAAGTCGTTAGATGAAGTTTTGGCATGTTGAAGGCTAGTTCTTAAACTGAAAGGTGAATATATTTTAGGTTGTAGAATATCCTAAATACAATACCAAAAATGATAATTTTACCCTTTTATTCCTAACAGGTATGTTATTGATACTAAAAGAAGAGTCTGGGTATCATATTCATCACTTTGTAAATTCAGATACTATATTAAGTAGTTTAAGAGTTCAGACACTGAAGGTGATAAAAACCAATATACTTATCACCATAAGTCCTTATTTTATTGCAATCCTTGCTCTTCTCTTAGCTGCAGCAGAGAATAATGGTGATTCTGCTCCACTCGGTGGTTGGATCCTCTTGATTGGCCTTGAAGGACATTAAGGACGCTCATATCAAACGGACCGCTGAGTTGGCAGTTTTCACATACAACAACGAGAATAATACGAACTTGATCTTAGAGGAGGTGATCAAATGGATGTTACCAATTCATTGGACCAAAGGGAATGTTTCTTCAACTTGTCATTAGAGTTAAGTATGAGAAGCCTGTTCATTTCTCCACGGCTGATTACCAAGCTATTGTTTCCCTTGAACTTATAGGCTTGGGTGATATCTTTAGAAAATTTGTTTCCTTCCATCTCAAATTAAGTTTGGGATTATATGATTTAAAAAGTGTATCAATAATACATCAAAAATTAACTATTAAAAAAATTTGTTAAATAACTCACCTGTCTTATATATATTAATAAGATTTAAACTTAGGATCTTAAAATTACTCTACAAAAAAAAAGTAAAACTTGACTATTTCACCAATAGGAACATAAAGAAACTTCGATCAGATTGATGTTGCATTCGTGGCATACTGAGATTGGCAAAGATGCCTATAAGCGGGAGCCGCTGTTTGTAGTTGTTTGTGAGATTGTCAGAAGTTCTTTTCTCGTCCTCAAACCTTGCTTATTGTTGTAGGAAATATGACATGTGCGTGTGTGCACTTGGTCTTATGTCGTGTATATGGGCTTAGCCCATGGGCCTTAGATGTAATAGGAAACATGTAGTACATACCATATATGTCTTGTTGTACTACACATAGTACATGTAGTACGTTTCCATACTAGGCTTCATGTCAACCCCTATATAAGGGGTCTCTCATTTGATGAATAAGAGACCACGATATTCAGCTCTCATATATACTATAAGACGTTATCAGCACGACGCTCTAACCTTAGAGCGAAGCGGCCACACCCCCGTGCTGCACCCTTTTGGTGCACCCGAGTGCCCACTGCTGCACCCTTCTTTGTTTGCCGCCAAGCATCATCTCTTGTTGATTCTTTAAGGTTTTTGAAGCTTTATCGACAAAGGTATGTTCTCTGAACCTTAACACTTTTTCAAAGTTACTAAACTCGGGGAGGATAAAATCGGTTCCTCCCTTTCCACCCCCCATTCTATGCTTGGGACGTTTGAAATTTTGCAGGTTGTTATATTGTTTTAAAAACCCTAGATGGAGTGATTGCATATGTCTGCCATGCTGCCGCTGTGCACTGCCGGGGCCTGCCCCTGTGCGCGGGTGCACGCTGCTGCCGACGCGCATGCGCACCTTCTGTGCACTGACGTGCACTGCTGCCGGGGATCGACCCTGTGCACGTGCACTGCTGTCAGGCACCATATGTGCACCGGTTTGGCTGATGCCGAGCGCTGCTGCCGGGGATTGGCCCTGTGCACGCGCACGCTGCCACCGGGTACCACACGTGCACCTACTGTGCACCTGCCGAGCACTACTGCCGAGGCTAGGCCTTGGCACGTGCACGCGGCTGCCAACATGTACATATGCATTATATATCCTCTCTAGGTCAGCATGGTGTGGTATCCATGGCTGTTTGATTTAAGAATTAAGCATCGAATCCGATTGGTCTCGAACTAACTGCTTGAATTCTTGTATGCAGAGTCAATGGACAAACACTTGTAGTTTGATCCCCTGGACGCCTAAGGCCGTGAGTATCACCGCTGGGTCCTCGACATAATTGCTGCGTACAAGAAATATAAGGAAACTATGGAGAGTCATGTCGCTGTGGAAGTGGACAAAGTGCCGAATGCCAACCTTACGGTTGAGGATTTTCGGGAACAAACCGACTTAGATGCACCCGACTTTTAGAAGTTGTTGAGCTCTTGTTTGTTTTACCTCCATGTTTGTTGTTTTTTCCTTTCAAGCATATGTAATAAGGCATGTTTATGCCATGATTAGTTCGATTGTTTTTGAGACCTTTGGTTGTAAACCATTATGCGTGTAATAAAATCGATGTTCTTAACTATTGTGTTCGATATGTTTTATACAAACACTTGACAATATCCGATGCACTTGACCATTGTATGCCGCTCTAAGACTCTCCAATGGAGTTTAGAAGCATGGCAACACTATTTTGAGCCTAAGGCAAGCAGCTATTGAGCGCTGCCTAGGAGCTGCGTGCGCTACACATGCTGCCGGCATGGTTGCCGAGCTGCTGTGCACTGCTGCCGAGCACACGTGCACCTGGCTGCCGGCTGCCGACAGTCACACGCCTGTTGCCGCCCAACGTGCCTGTTGCTACTCTGTACGCTACCTACTGCCCCTAGATCGTTTTTTGCGCCAATTGTGTGTCAATTGCCGCCCATGTATGCCAATTGCTTCATTTTTGTGTGAGGAATGCCATCACTTTTGTGCCAGATGTTGACAAGATTTGTGTGTCCTACACATGAACTGTCGTGCACTATGTATTAAGTGTTGAGCACTAAGCACTAGATGTTAGCATTGGACACAAGGGCCTGTGCACTGATCACCAATTGAGGTGCACTTACATCAAGGACAAGCATTAAGTGAGCTACATAGCACAGAACACTCGAAGCCGTGCATAGGACACCGACTGCCGAGCACCGGGCACCAGGGCCGAGCTCTGGGTGGCATTTGCCGAAGCTCTGTGCGCCTAATACCTTGCACTAGTGATGTGCTGCCGAGCCCCCTCCTTACTGCCCCATATCGTGCGCCATGGGCGCCAAAGAGTGTGCAGCCAACGATTGTTGCCGAGTGCTCTGTGCACCGGCATGTGTGTGGCTCCTCATGCACTACCAAGTTGCCAAATGCTTAGTGCAATGGCATATATGTAGATGCAATGCGCTGCCGAACATTGCCAAGGGCCTATGGCATTGGCATACGAGCAAGCTGCAATTCAGGGCATTCAAAAACAAAAACAGTGAATCTGCCACTTTCGGTACAGTAACTTCCGAAGCGCTTTGTGAACAGCTCCAGATGAACTAGAATGCAAACCACATATCACTGGAAAGCTACGTCTGTCTAGTTTCCAACAGTTTTTGCAGTTTGTTCATATCCATCCTAACGAAGGAGTTATGACTGTTTTAGTGAGCAAAGGTCAGGCTGCCAGGAATTCTGCAAAGCACACCGTTGCCTTCGATTGTTGCCTTCGGTTGTTGCCTTCGATTTTTATATCTTTTTCTCACGTATCTACCTTGTTTGATAGGTATGTCATGTGGAGAAATCGAGTGCCTTGCAGACAGTGGGACGACCCACACGATCCTGAGGAATCGGCTACTCTTTACTGAGCTGACGCCGTGTCAAACTTCCGTGAAGACTTTGATCGGTTCATCTCCTGTCATTCAAGGGCGCAAACCTGCTAGGTTCCTGCTGCCGAATTGAACCTTGATCATTGTTTCCGATGCCTTGTATGCGCCTACGGGCCTTCGAACACTACTGAGTTTCAAGGACATCCGCGCCAATGGTTTCCACTTGGAGACACATTGTGAGAATGGACGTGAGTTCCTCTGTGTAACCTCCAATGAGTGCGGCTCTAAGAGCATCTTGGAGAAGCTAATGAGTCAATCTTGTGGTTTGTACCTCACCACCATAAGAGTTATTGAATCCTATGCGGTCGCCGAAAATGATTATTGGGACCATGACTCGTACAAGCTATGGCATGACCGCCTCGGTCACCCCGGAAGAGATATGATGATAAGGATTCTACGAAACTCGTATGAACATCCTTTCTTCCGTACAAAACGAAAAGGTTTGGGACACATGCTCCCCAAAGAGGGTAGAGATGCAGTGGTCGCCAAAGTGAGCTCCCGGCCGACACTTGGGTCGCCAGAGGTCAGCTCCGCCGATCCTCACTCGGTCATGAGGATTCGGACCCTTCCTGATGCGTCACTGACTATGTCTGATGCTCATAAATCGTTTTGTAAAGCTTGTGCAATAGCTAAGTTGGTGGCCAGACCTTCTTATGCTAAAGCAAACACAGAGAACATCCCATTTCTCCAGCGTATTCAAGGTGATATTTGTGGACCCATCCATTCAGAATGTGGACCGTTTAGATACTTCATGGTTCTGGTGGATGCATTGACACGCTGGTCGCATGTCGCCTTATTGTCCACAAGGAATGCTGCTTTCCCCAAACTCCTGACACAGATTATTAAGCTGAGGGCTAACCACCCTGATCATCCAATCAAGTCGAATGGATAATGCCGGTGAGTTCACGTCATAGACTTTTGACGACTATTGCATGTCGGTTGGAATAAAGATTGAGTATTCTGTTCCACACGTGCATACGCAAAATGGTTTGGCTGAAGCTATGATAAAGAGACTTCAGTTGATAGCTAGAGCACTGGTCATGGGCTCAAAACTCCCTATTGCGTCTTGGGGTTATGCTATATTGCATGCAGCCTTGTTAGTTCGTTTTCGACCCGCCTCCAACCAAGCGTTTAGTGCGTACCAGTTGGTTACTGGATATGAGCCTGACATTTCGCACTTACGCATATTCGGTTGTGGAGTGTATGTGCCTATTACGCCACCACTGCGTAAGAAAATGGGTCCGTAACGACGTTTGGGTATCTATGTTGGCTATGATTCTCCAACTATTATAAGATACCTAGAGCCTTTGACAGGTGATCTCTTTAAGGCCCGATTCGCTGATTGTCACTTTGATGAGGCCGTCTTCCCGTCGTTAGGGGGAGATGAGAGCATACATGCTCGGCGTGAACGACAGGAATTGGCCTGGTCAGTTCCAACGCTTGCTCATTATGATCCCCGCACTTGTCATGCCGAGAAGGAAGTGAGGCGAATCTTTGAGCTCCAGCAAGTGGCTGATTCGATGCCCGACTCTTTTGCTGAGATTGCTAAGGTCACGAGATCGGACATACCAGATGCTAATGTCCCTGCAAGGCTAGAAGTCCCAAAGATGGGCATGGACACCCCGGGTCCGAGCACCGCTACCCCTAGCATGGGCGCTGCCGACCCTAGTAGACGGGTGGAGGCCGTGGCTCCTCAAAAAAAGAGGGGGAGGCCACTTGGTTCGAAAGATGTGCAGCCCAGGAAGAAAAGGGCTCCTCTGGCACAACCCAATCCTTTACTCATCGATACTGAGAATCCTTCTCACGAGATTGTCTCTGATTACACCTATGTCCTAGAAACGATGTCGGTGTGCTTGGGGGATGCCCCGGGACCTGAATCGGTAATCGAGAACATGGAAATCTCGATGTGTTATGAGAACACAGTATCATTGCAGGACCGATCATCCATGCATATCGATGATGTATTTGCTTATGCCGTGGCTCTTGAGATAATTGAGCACGATGATATCGAACCACGCTCCGTCAATGAATGTGAACGTAGAGCGGATTGGCCTAAATGGAAAGATGCTATCCAGGCGGAATTGAATTCCCTAACAAAGAGACAGGTATTTGGCCCGGTAGTGCTAACCCCGCCAAGTGTAAAGCCTGTAGGACATAAATGAGTCTTTGTTAGAAAGCGTAATGAGAAGAACGAGGTACTAAGGTACAAAGCTCGCCTTGTGGCGCAAGGTTTCTCACAACGCCCTGAAATAGATTACGAGGAGACATATTCTCCCGTGATGGACATAATAACCTTCCACTACCTTTTCAGTTTGATAGTGTCCGAAAAACTGGACATGCAGCTCATGGATGTGGTTACTGCATATCTCTATGGGGATCTTGATTCAGAGATATACATGAAATTGCCTAATGGTTTCCAGGCACCTAAGTCAAGTGACTCTAAACCATGGAGTGCGTATTGCATTAAGTTGCAACGCTCACTATATGGATTGAAACAATCCGGGCGGATGTAGTATACCCGTCTTAGTGACTACTTGCTCAGGAAGGGATATAAGAACGATGAGTTATGCCCTTGCGTGTTCATAAAGAAAACGAGTTCCGGATTTACGATAGTAGCCGTCTATGTGGATGATATGAACATCATCGGGACTCTTGATGAGATCAATGAGACCGCGGCACATCTGAAGTCCGAATTTGAGATGAAAGACATGGGGAAGACTCGGTTTTGCCTAGGCATTGAACTAGAGCACCGAGCCTTTGGAGTCTTGATGCATTAGATTGCGTATGTCCACAAGATGCTTAGGCGCTTCAATGTGGACAAAATGCACCCAATTAGCACCCCCATGGTAGTCCGGAGTTTGGATGTTAAGAAAGATCCATTCCGTCCTAAAGAGGATGGCGAGGAAGTACTTGGAGCCGAGGTACCATACCTTAGTACAATCGGTGCGCTATTGTATTTGGCTCAGTGCACTCGGCCAGACATCGTTTTCTCAGTGAACTTGTTAGCTAGATTTAGCTCTGCGCCAACGCACCGTCATTGGACCGGTGTCAAGAACATATTTCGATACCTTAGAGGGACAATGGACTTGGGCTTGTTCTTTCCTTACAAAGATTCAAGATGGGCTGCAAATGAGTGCAGTGTCCCTGAGAATCTAGGCGCCGGTCGATTTAGGAGCCGAACTGCCAGGCATGTTGCACATAGCTGCCATGCTTTACACACAGCTGCCGAGCACTACTCTCCCAATGCTCTTGGCACCGCCTGCTGCCCATATATCGAAACACCTAACAATGTATTGGTGGGTTTCGCGGATGCTGGATACTTGTCAAATCCATATAAGGGGCGCTCCCAAACTGGTTATGTCTTTACCATTGGGAATACGGCGATATCATGGAGGTCCACTAAGCAGACTTTAGTGGCGACATCCTCTAACCATGCAGAGATTATAGCGCTACATGAAGCTGTTCGCGAATGTGTATGGCTCAGATCTGTCATTGGACACATTAGAGGAACTAGTGGATTGTGCTCCACCACAGACAAGCCGACTTGTATTTATGAAGACAATGCCGCTTGTATTGAGCAAATGAAGCAAGGCTACATCAAGGGTGACAATACGAAGCACATCTCACCAAAGTTCTTCTATAATCAGCAACAGCAAGCCCTCCTCAACATTCAAGTGAATCAAGTGAGTTCAGAAGAAAATGTAGCGGATCTGTTTACTAAAGCTCTGCCTAAGTCTAGTCTCGAGAAGCATGTGAAGAGCATTGGAATGCGAAGACTATCAAGCCTCTCTGACTGAGTATCATGATGCGTTGCACTCTTTTTCCTTCGACCAAGGTTATTTTTTCCCACTGGGTTTTGTTACTTGGCAAGGTTTTAATGAGGTAACATTGTAAGCATCATCAGGGGGAGCCACACTTTCGATCGAGTAGCGTGGTGCGTTGTACTCTTTTCCCTTCGACCAAGGTTATTTTTTTTCCACTGGGTTTTGTTACTTGGCAAGGTTTTAATGAGGCAACATTGTAAGCACCATCCGGCATATCGACGCGCGGCACAAGGGGGAGTGTTGTAGGAAATATGACATGTGCGTGTGTGCACTTGGTCTTATGCCGTGTATATGGGCTTAGCCCATGGGCCTTAGATCTAATAGGAAACGAGTAGTACATACCATATATGTCTTGTTGTACTACACATAGTACATGTAGTACCTTTCCATACTAGGCTTCATGTAAACCCCTATATAAGGGGCCTCTCATTTGATGAATAAGAGACCACGATATTCAGCTCTCATATATATTATAAGACTTATTATATTGTTATACGATTTTGTTTTCTAATCAGTTCCTGCTACTTTAATTTCACGAAGGTTGTGTCTCCTTGCGCGTAACGGCAAGGCCAAAGCTTTTACCAATCCGTAAGTCAATCTGTTAGACCGTAAAAGTTTTAGCTTTTAGGCCGCACGTATCGCTCATGGGCTGCACTAAATCGATGTCCCAATTTTGTGCCACAACTTCAGCTTGTTTTAAGTTTTTTTTTCATGGTCTATATTTTTATTCAATTCCACGAGTCTAACAACCCAACATAGGCCCAAATTGGATGTAAAACTCGTGAAAAGGGCGAAACATTGGTGATTCGAACATTTGTTAAAGCATTTTTAGCACTCTCTAGTTGTGTAGGGAGCATTTTGGCTTTTTGTATATTTTAAATGCACCAGTAGAGTACTAAATAATTTTTTATTATAACTTTTAACTATCTGGCTCTAGCAAGATGAGAAATGGCTAGAGAAATAAGACCATCTATAATTTAATACATTTACTTTAAATTATTTTATGTGATATATAAATCAATATTTTAAAATACGCGCCTCAAGCGTAAAACGAGCAAAGCATCCCCTAAATTGAGTCAACTTTGGTGCCTTAAAAACGCCAAAAGCGCAGACGAATGAGTCATAAACATAAGCACAACAATTTTTTTTTTGTCTGAGATTTTTGAAATTTTAGATATCTATCTAAGGAATAGAAGAGGAAGAGAATAAGGAAGAAGAAATAGATGAAATAACGATGAAGAAGTGGAGGAAAAAATGAACAAGAAGAAGAAAGGCGCACTGATATAAAAAAAGGCTCACCGCTTAGTTTGATGAGAGCAAGAGAGAGATGTTGATATCAATGATATGGTAGCTCGATTTGTATTTTACAAACTTACACTAGGTTAAAGAGAAAACTAATTTAGTCGTCAAAACCCTTGTTAGTTAATTCACGTATAATACTCTTACTATACGCTTACATATGTATCTTTTAAAAAAATGCGTGTTTTTTGTATTTTTCTAGAGATACGAAAAAGACGCATTTTTATATCAAACGTATAATATATGTATTATTCGCAAAACTAAAACGTATAAGAGCCTCATCTCGTTTTCTATAATTAGGAGCGAAATAACTAAAACTTATGATAGAGAGTCAATTAGATAGGAGTCGGATGCAGCTGCTAAAATTGATGAAAAATTTAAAATTATATACTTTTCAAAATAGGCAAAGAGCCAAAATAGAGTATGCAAAGCATGTTCTAAAGTTATAAATAGATGCAAATCAAAATGATTCATTTCATTTAAGTAGAAGGATTTATTGCTTATCATTCCACTTAAGTGAAAAAAGTCGACTTTTGCTCTACTGAGGGTTTCACCCTAGCCGCTCAATCGTTTGAGCTTTATATTGTGATGGCTGTTGGAACTGATTTGTATCATACGATGATACGTGTGCAATGTGTGTTATGGTAATAAGTGATGTGTTTAATGGTGAATTAGGGACGACACGAGATCTATAGTGGTTCACTTTACCTTCGGTGGGTAATGCTAAGTTTACTTAACATGTACAAGTATTGGGTGCCTTAATGGCGAATTACAAGAGTAGCAGTCAATATCATAATGTCTATACTAAGAGAGGGGAGTCTCCTATATATACAGGAAGGAGACTTCACTCTTTTATACATTTCTGATATGGGACATGATGTCCAAGTGTGTTTCATGAGAGCATGTTAGTGAAACCGGCAATGTGACTTCCCGATATCAGATTGGTGACTTTTGAGTGTCGTTGCGTAGCTTGTATGACAGACAACATGATATGTGTCGTGGTCGAGTCTCGTTATGGCTTGCAGACCCACATAAATGGTGATACTTATGCTTGGTAGTGTAGACATATTAGTGGCTATCCCAACAAGTCTCCGAAGTCCACAAGGAAGAGAGTCTTCTTGGTTGGGGAGTTAAAACCCAAGTTACCAAGCATAAGTAATGTCAATGTGATGCCTAGCCCTACCAGTCCCCGAGCTCCACAATCAAGAAGGGTAGCTGTCTTTTGCCGCTGTCTTATATGTGATAAAGTCTTGGTGCATCTGTTGTCTCATCGTCTTATTGTGCATCTCGGCAGAGTCTCACCTTTTGTTGCATTATATGGCAGAGTTTCATCTTTTGGCGCTGATGGCGTACTCTTGCTTGTTGGCGCTGATGACGAAGTCTCGCATTTTGACGCAGATAACGAACTCTAGTATTCTGGCACAGATGGCGAACTCTCGCATTTTGGCGCAGATGGCGAACTCTTGCCTTTTGGCTTAGATGGCAATGTCTTGCTGCATAATATGAATATTTTTCTACACATATGGAACAAAGAAAGTATTGTCGTTCACTTATGACGATAGGGCGATAGAGTTTTATCTGGACTTATCCCGTACGGTAGATTCACTCTTACGGTGACAAGCAAACAATAAATACTAGAGAGTTATCGCGTAAGGTAGATGATCTCTTACGACAACAAGAAATCTGCAGACGTTTTAGGAGATTTATCCCGTAAGGTAGCAGTACTCTTACGACGATAAGGGAGCTGACCAGTTACAAAATAAAATTATTAGAGGATTATCTTTATTCTTGGCATTGATGCTTAGTGAACAAGAGTTTGCCCAAGAATAATAGTTAGGATAGTCTTGTTTCATTTTAAACATGCAAATGCGTATAAGTCTCCGAATTCCACTATTTAATGATGGAGTACTCAGATAACATAATAAAGTCTATGTATGCATCTTGTTCTAAATGCAATGAAGAGGTAATGATCAATGATTAGCAAAAAAAGGATGGAGTTGTAAGTTGGGTGTTATGAGCGCTAAGGTGTGTCTCTCATCCGACAATGAAGTTGAAAGGTTTATCCCGTAAGATAGTTACACTCTTATGGTGATAACCATTGTCATGCTCGTATCTCCTTACACTTTACAACTCTTACATAGTTTAGTTGCAAGTCTTAATGTCACAACATCTCTAAGCAGAATATCATAGAATCAAGTCATATAACCAAAGCCAATACTAGTAGTCGTGTTGCTAGTTAAGAACATTGCATGAAGTGAACATGCTAGATGGCTTATTATATTGACAAGTATGAAAATTACTCTTGAAGTGTAAGACATAGCTTTGTACTTATCTTATGTCAAGAAGTGACGGGACACCAAAGGACTTTGTACATACTGAGGCTACCAAAGGGCGTTGTGCGTGCTGAGGTGCACGCTAGAGATAGCAAAAGGCGCTTTTGCTTTGCTCAGGTCCCGAAGTTACTAGATTTGTCTAAGGTTGAAGTTCCATGTGATTGGTAGATTTCCGCCAAGCGTTTCCTAGAAGCGAAACAAGCATGTGATTAGCAATCAATTGATATGATGTAGCTAGTAGCGGTATATATAAATGAATTTGTTGAATGCCACTGTGTCTTTTTTTTCTTTCCTTCCGGCCCTTTTTTTACTGTTTGAATTTCTTGTGTTCATTCCCGCCATTTGTATTGTTGATTTCCCACCACTGCAAGGCTGAGTTCCTTGACTCAGTCTAACAACAGTGTGGCAGCCCACCAGAGACAACGGCTTGTGAGGGCAAGGTAAACAACAGGTTGTGGCAGTAATGTGGAAGAGCAGGATGCAGGCAAAGGCAGTGCAGACAACGACTGAGCCTGTGGTGGTGGAAATGAAACGCGGTTTGCATAATTATTTTTGTAGTGGTGGAGATGGCCATCTGGTCAAGGTCAAGTGGCGACTTGTGATCGTGGCAAGGAGCAGAAGCTGAGAGAATGTTGCGGTCGTGGCAGAGGAGAGCGATTTGCTCAAAGGGAAGGAAGGTGATGCCGCTGTCAAAGGTGATATGTGGAAGAGCAGATTTTGCTCTTTTTATTGCATTGTGGAAGAGCGGAATATGGGGGTCAAGTCTGACAAGTTGAGCGGGCGACATGTCGATCGCGAGAGTGCCGCTGTTAGTGTCTCACCGTTTGATTCCATTGTTTGAACTGTTGGTGGCAGAATCTGTAGTGTCGATGACCCGCACTCTTCTCTTTGAACCACTTCTTTTTCTTCCTTGCAAATGGACTTACTGAAGCAGTTGCTCTTGTGGAACGGCGGCAAGTCCCGAGAGCGATGGATGGCAGCGGGTTTAAGGGTTGATAGTGAATTTTTGTAGGCATATGTGGTCGTATAGAAATTTGAAGAATAAAAATGTTATAAGACTTAAATTTTGGTAGTGATGAAACCTTTTATACCAGGTTCTCACAGACAGCGTCAATATTGAAACTGACTTGTATCATGCGGTGATACGTGTGTGCAATGTGTGTTATGACGATATGTGATGTGTTTAAAGGCGAATTAGGAATGACACGTGATCTATAATGGTTCACCTTACTTTTGGTGAGTCCACTTAACATGTACTAGTCTTAGGTGCCTTAATGACGATTTACAAGAGTAGCAGTCAATGTCATAATGTCTATATTAAGAGAGGGGAGTCTCCTATATATAGAGGAAGGAGACTCCACTCTTTTATAATTTTCTATGTGGGACAGGATGTCCAAGTGTGATTCGTGAGGACATGTTGGTGAGGTTGGTAATGTGTCTTCCCGATGTCGAATCGGTGACTTTCGAGTGTCGTTGCGTAGCTTGTATGACAGGCTTCGTGATATATGTGTCGTGGTCGAGTCTCCTTATGACTTGCGGACCGACATAAAAAGTGTTACTTATGCTTGACATTATAGGCATATAATAAGTAACCACGAGGTTAATGTAACGACGTCAGGTCAATGACTTACAAGTGAAAGATGATGGCTGGAGGCCAGCTTGGAAGAAAGAATAAGAATCCTCAGATTAGCAACAAGACTAAAAAGTCTACAAAATCACTGCCCCCACATTCCAACGTCGGGAGTGGAAGTATAGCCCTACTTGTAAGAACAAGAGGGCCGTGTAGACTCTTGGTCTTTTCCTACATTTATGATCATTAATTACTCTGTTTAATTCTCAGTTCTATTTTGTTGTATGCTAATTGTGGTCCTTATGCGACAAGTATTATTGTTACATGAGGGTTAGATAGGAGTAGTTTGAGAGCATTTGTGGTAGGTTATTTGCGCGCATTTTATAATGCGGGTTCAATGTCATTTTGTTATTGTTTATTGTTTTCTAAATTATGGGTCATGAGCAGGGAATTTGATATAAGTGTATTTTGACTAATGATATATTAATGAAAATATCTATTTACTCACAAAAAGTGATTAAAAACTAAAAAAAAATTGCCATCATCTCAACTTATGACCCTCTTAAATATTAGTGCTCGATCATGTATGGTTAATTGGGCCTCTGGTGGTATAAATTAATGTAATTTGAAACACCCTAGTGTATTTCCAGATCAAAAGCGAAGGAAAAAATATAGTAAATGTGTTACATATCTACTGATATTTTTAGGATGTGACCGTTATATCAAAGTAAATAGAGTGGTCATTAGAGTAGTATTATTTGCTAGTTGGTACATATTTGAGTAATTAGTAAATGTGTTACATATCTACCGATCTTTTCTGATATTATTTTAAGTCTTTGTTATTAGGGATTTAGGTTATACGTCATTTTCTTGTATTCAACAGTCTTATTAATCAAGGCTTAAAAGCATCCGCACCAGCCATTTATTAAAAAAAGACAAAAGATAGTAACAGCACAAAACTGTCATCAATCTGGTTATTTTGAAAAAAATATTAAATTAGCGTAATTGGCTTTTATGATTCGGCTTAAGTTTCACAAAATGTTTCACATCGATTGGTAAAAGATTCAACGTTTTCTTCATAAATGTTTTTCTGTTATAAAACCCAAAAAAGTCCAACTTAAGGGAAAATGCATCCATCCTAGGTCAACCCCCTTAATTGTTTGCCTTACTGATTTCATCCACCACAACCATATATATAAACCATGCACCAAGATTGACATCAAACACTCGAACATTATAATGATGCGTTCTTACTACGTCCTTGCCCTCTTCTATTTTCTCTTTGCGGAAGGTGCTTCTGCTACAATTGGTGACTGGAAGCCTGTAGACCTCAGGGATCCTCTTGTGACAGATGTTGGAAAGTTCGCAGTTTTTGAATACAACAGTCAATATAAGAAGGATTTGTACTTCAGGAAAGTGAGTAGAGGTGTCTACAAGGATGAATATTATTCACCGTATTCGAATGCCACCACATATCAGCTTGACATTGTTGTTGATGCTAGCTCAAGTCCTGACCCCAAACTTGCAGTATATCAAATCACTGTCTCCCGTAGGCAATGGGATCATTTTAAGAAATTGATCTCCTTTGTTAAGATTTCAAAATAATTAAGTTGTTGGATTTTTAATTTTCCTGATAGACGGTGGTTTCATTTGATTACATTCAATTATATCAAAGCATGTTTGAATACTGTTCTAAGAGCATCTGCAGCGGTAGCTGCTCCTCCCCCACTACTCGTGCTCTCGAGCGAGCAAAGATTGCTCGTGCAAGAGCTTTTTAGCTCGGTCAACTAGCGGTCGCCGATTTATCTACTACAATGGTAATTGTCATCGACGAGATTTCATACATTGAAATCGTTTATGAAATCAAGCGGGTCCTCCTCGTAAGAAATTTGTTTGTTATTTGATCATATATATTTGTAGAATGAAAAGATTTTTTTACTGTAAAATCAATTTAACAAACTTCACCATATTTGACAATATATAAATGTTTGAATTATTTTCTTTGTACTTCATATACAATTACAAAAAGTAGTGGAAAAGAAATGAAAAAAATCAATTAATGGTGAACATAACTCAATCGGAAAAAATGGAAGATAAGGTTTTTTTTAAAATATAATATATTGATGTAATTAAGACGAAAAATATCAATTCACTCTTTTGACATGTAAAAAGAAAAGAGAATGATCTTAAAAGAAAGAAAAAATGTCCATATAGACACGTCAATCATCAACATCATCACATCACATGAATTCTATTAAAAATAATAATTTAAAACCATGTGACTAATGGGAGTAAGATGCAGTGTTAGCACGCATGTGTGTATGTGTGTGTGTGTGTTAGCAGGAAACTAGGCAAACTAGCTATAAAGTTTCGAGGGTTATACGAGTGGTCGTTGAAACAATGAGTGTGGCACATGCTTACTAGAGTTTCCTAGTAAAAATATGAGTGAGGCACAGGACCCAGGGTGCCTCTGAGTCCCTCAGCCCCTGGCTACAGGGCCTGCCTCCCTTCCCTTTGCTCGTGCTACATTTAGGCACCGGTGCAGATCCTCTAACAACAAACCTTTGATATAGTCATCAGGATATAAAATAAGATTTTATAAAGGAAAGAAAATTGAGCCTAAAACCTACTACTACTACTACTACTACTGTAGCCTCTGATCTTGATCTACAACCATAACTTTCTCTCAATAAGCATGTCTTCTAAACTATTGTTTAGTAACAAAACTTATGAAAGAATAAGATAACATGCACAAATGAGTTAACCATATGCTATTTTTTATGAAAGACTCCATAAAATCATAGATTGTCATCTCAAGGATCGAGGAAGAACTTGTTAAGGTCATAATAGGGCTAGGCTAGAGGTATAAATTTATGGGTAAGTGAGTTGCAAAATTCCTTAGGACCTAGCAGAGCATTTCTTCAAAACACTTTATGTCACGAAAATCAAGAGTCAGATATCAATTTGTTAAGTCTTTCATCATTTTCACCACCTCACAATATAATGAAACAGAACAAATGCTAAATAATCTTGATTTTAGGTCTTCTATTTACAACAAAACTCTCATTTCACAACAGAATGTCAATGTCCAATTTTTCTTTTGTTTATGCCGAAATTGATTTTCTTTCTTACTTTTCATGGCATTTCCTTTTCTTTTTCTTTTACACAAGAAAATTTTACAAACAAATGAACTCTAATTCCCCCACACTTAAACTTTATCGTCACCTCCAAGTAGTCTTCACAAAATGATGTTGTACTAGACCCAAAAGACAAGGTAGAGATATGTTATACTAAGTTTAGGTAAACATTACATGAGTGATGAAAGAAAGGTTAAACGTAGGGTCAAAGGGTTCAAACTAAGGAGTGTGCTACGCATAAAAAATGGGACACAAGCTTATTTGGCATTGATGTTTATCCTAAAAATTCTTCCTTTTCATTTTCAAGATCAAGACATGCATATAACGACGAAAAGTTTAGAAATTCACAAGAAATGAGTTGTAGTTTCAGTAGTCATTTAAAAGTTGTTGCATGTATCAATCAATAAGAAATAATAATGAGGTTTTCAAAGGATTTATAGACAAGAGAACGAAGTTGATCATTTCAATAAACACTCAGAAACAATGACACTTATAGGCTCAAAATGATCACATTTAGGGTTCATATAAATAAAAAATTATCTTAGCTTACTCAATTATGCACTAATGTTTCAAAGCCACATCCATTACATTTCGTATGATTTCCACTTATTTCAATTAACAACCAAACATAAGTTGAAAATCATCTCAATCTTGTGATCTTTTTATATCCATAATTTCAGAGATATAAGTTCATCAGCGACAGTTAAGGGTTCCTAAAACTCAAAAGAAAACAAAAGACTTAAAAGCAACAAAACTGTTTTTGGATTTTTCAAGTATAGAAACATAGATTCATGACAATACAACCAGACAAAAACAAGAAATAAAACAAAAAACAAAAAGGTATAGCAAGAAACAATCGAGAAAGCTCCCCCTTATAGATCTCCCATGCTCATGACCTTTGGAGAAGAATGAAATTCACGTAACAACCTCAAGGTACAAGGCCTTGACTTCCTTACGAAAGCTCGTTGCAATGCATACTCTAAAAGATGAGAAGTTGGGGTGAAATAAGAGAAACGATGAAAATCATGCCACAGGGCCAACTTCCATCCCTTATAACTCTATGTTGACTCCTCCAATGCTCAATATTCAAGTTAGAGGTGCAAGATGGAATTACAGGCTTTCTATGCATGTGTTCCACGTCAACTAACTCCATGTGGTTTGAAAATGGTAGCCCTAAAAAGTTAGAGAAAAAACAGAAATTAACAAGCAAAATGATATTTACCAATTAAAACCTGTGTGTAGAGAGCTTCGTTCGTCTAATAGATCTGCAACTTCATAGAAATATAGTACACACCCAGGGATTTCAATCCATATATATATATATATACGCCTAATTTAAACCATGAAAGTTCTCTTGGTGTTGACATTTACGCAGCACAACCGTCCAGTTTCTGTTTTCCTGGTCTGACCTTGTTTCATTCAAACTTGGATTGTAAACTCATTTGAAGTCAGAATCCAGTTCTGTAAACAACGTACTACAGAAACTAGACTCAAAGACCTATCTCAACATATGAGGTACGTTGTTCCATTCCAATGGAGCTGAAAACTGTGCATGTTTAAAGTTCACTGACCTGCAATTAAAAAACAAAATATTCATCAACTTTCACATGTTACTTGCTACACGACACAACTAAACCTTAAAACAAATGAAATAGGAAGAGAAGATAAAGCAAATATGTGTTAGACGTCTCCTCCATAAATTTGGTTGAATTGGGTTGCCTCCCAACAAGCGTTCAAAATTTTATGTCTTTAAGCTAGTCGGAGTTTCCTTTAAATCATTTTGGAGATGACGCATTATAGAGGTTCTCCTCCACCATTTTTTTCAACCTCATAGTACCTGGTGATGCGTATGTACTCCTTGTTGGTTACTTCACTCTAAATATGAAGCCTTTCAATGAAAATCATTAGTGAAAGTGGGAACAACCAAGCATATTGAATGACGTGAAATCCTTGATCAACTAGGTTTCTTTAGTCAAATTATATTCATGGAATTCAAATGCAAAAATGCATGGGGCTCAAAATGAAAGGAATGCGGATGAATGTGGGGAATATGAGAATGAAACCATGGTGACAACACTTAATAACCTAAGTCTAAACATGTACAATTTAAAATTTACGACAAACTAATATTAACGCAAATTAAGAAAAGAATTTTTCAATCCCCGGCAACGACGCCATTTTGATGGCGGGTTTTTAAGCTAGCATCAAATAAAACCCTATCGTTAGTAGCATTGAATAAGAGGGTCATCGTTCACAACCAAGGATTGAGGGTACCTAGCAAAACAAGTGTTAATATAAAGAGAAAATATACATTTAAATACATTTTACAATTAAATGGGGGTTGAGAGATAGTTTCAAACCTCAAATGCAAGATAAAAAAGAACCTAAACTAATATATGCAAGTGATTATCTTCTCTTGAACACAAAACAGCCTTTCAAACTATATAATCAAGACATCAAATGTGTCACATCCCGATTCTAGAATTATTATTACGGTTGGTTACTTTGGTCTCTTACCATTTGTAGTAACCGTTTTGCCGTAAGGGGTCACAAAGTTCACTTTTTTTTAAGTCGAGAATTTGGAAAAACTTTCTTCATAAACGTCGTAGAGGACGTCGATACGAATTCGTGAACACATAGCACGCTCAAATCGGAGTTCAAATGAATATGTTATGGTCAAAAAACAAAAGTTACTATTCATAGTAAGAAGTATAAAAAGGGAATTTATCAGAAGTAGAAAGTCAAAAATCAAATCTTACCCAATCACTTTCTCTCTACTCTTTCCCGACCGAATCCGCTGCAGGAGCTTCTCTCCGCCACAGCGCCGCCGTCAGGCCACCTCAGGCCGCCGCACCAGTCTCAAAATGACCGTCTCTGAGTCTACTTCAATTCTAGATAAACCCTTCGATCTATCTTGTCTTGGTTTGAGAGAAATTTCATGTTGAATGCATATTGTACAGTATGAGTTCTTGATCGAAATTCTTCCTCCACAGGCCACCAATTTGTGAGTTCTTTATTTGTTTAGAATCAGTTTTAGGAGTACTACTCACCCTAAAGTTTGGTGGATTGATTTGGAGTGTGGAGGGATAATCGAAGATTCGAAGTTTTGAAGTTTAAAATTTCGGGTTTTTTACATTTTCCTTCGATTGACCTAGTTAGAGGCCAAATTGGTCTTCGAGTTGAACTAGAAAGTTGTTCTAAATGATGAGACGAAACTACAGTTAAAATTTGGTGGCGATTGGAGGTCGCCGGAATTTCTGCCGGCGATGGTGCTGCCACTTTTTAGGCAGTTTTTCATGCCCATTAAATAGTATCAAATGAGAGGAGTATATGGTTTAAATTTGGTAATTTTTTAAGGAGTTTTGGTTAAGTATAAATCAAAGGAAGAGCAGGAAAAGATATTTACCTTTTCATATTTGATTTTTGTTCACTCACGCTAATGTTTTTAAATATTTTTCCCTTGGCCTTTTGTTTTCAAATGCCCAGTTTTGCAAGGTTCTTAAGAGGAGGTCGCGCGTACCGAAATCGGGACATAGTCAATTATTCCGTTGTCGCCGTAAGTTTAATTAGATATCACTTCCATGTAGGTTGCTCTGATTACCCCAACTTAGATAGTTGAATAGGTTGTTAAAGCGTAGCTGTGATTTGGGGATCAGGATGACTCCAGGAATTGGGGGTTGATTTAAATTATTTATGGAAGTGCTAAGTTGGTTTGTAGGAAGGGTTGTCCATTTCAAGGGGATTTCGGTAAGAAGTTCCCCTGAGGTGGTCCCCGCAGGATTTACTTCGAGTTAAAGGGGTTTAACTCAGGGTGGGTCCTGACAAAATGTTTCAATTTGCAAAACCTAGAATCATGACAACTATATGCAAGAACTGAATTCAAAATACTAGCTGAACGCGGTCTGTAGAACCACATAAAAATCCCTAAAGTCTCATATGCTGGGAACACCCTAACACATGATATTTCATGCAATACATTAAACTAATACGAATGCACATCCATACATTACACAACATGAATCATTTAGATCAAAGGAAGAATTCAAATATACCAAGTATGTTTACCGAACACGGCACAAACCAGCATGTAATCTAGTTCATAATCAAAACTCATTCACATGAATCCCAATTTTTTCCAACCTAGAATCATGCCATCTATAGGCAAGAACTTAATTCGAAATACTAGCCGAACATGGTTTGTAGAACCTCATACAAATCTCTAAAGTCTCTTATGCTGGGAACACCCTAACACACGATATTTCAAGCAATGCATTACACTAATACTAAGGGGCATCCATACAATACACAACATTTATCATTAAGATCAAAGGAAGAATTCAAATATACCAAATTTACCGAACGCGGTTTAACAAACCTAACATGCAATCTATGTTCATAATCAAAACTCATGCACATGAATCCCAATTTTAACCACTTGTTAATCTACAGTTGCCGAACACGGCTTAGCATAAATTATGACTATACTAACTTGGCCGAATTAGCATATTGAATTAAATCAAAATCATTAATTTTCTAACACAATAGTAGGCATGACCTAAATTAAAATAAACATCATAAACACACGAATAACTCAATCATATAAATGTGAAAGTTTCATGCAACAACTAAATCTCAACAAAAATCCAACTCCAATACATAAAATCATCCAAGAGAAATAGAAAATAAATATTAAAACTAAACACAATAGTATGAGTCATCGATTACAAATTTTGATCTCAAGAACGCTTGAAGAACAACAAGAGAGAATATTGACACAAATAAGAGTCACGTTATGCCTTCAGAGAAGTTCTAGAGCACGACGAGGTGGATGATTTTCTAAATTGGAAGAGATCCTTAGAGAGGCAGAGCAACCGCAAGAGAACTGAATTTTATGTACTAGAAGAGATGTCAGAAATGTTGGCATATGACTGCTTTATATAGTGGTGAATGTGCCTCCTTTAAGTCCTCTCATCCACTGATTAAATTTTGATCCAATGGTCACAGTTAATTGCACACATTTATGAATAAAATCTCCATAGAATTCTCTAGAATGATTTGTGCATTAAGTATGGAATATGGCTTGAATTGTGGCTGAAAACATTGCTTTTTTTTCTAAATGGAATCGGCCAATAATCATCATAATTTCTACCAATTTGATTGTCATCCTTTTCTTGTTTATGTGCCAATTAATGTTTCTGAAAAGGAAGTAAAATCAGATTTAAGCTTTAGAAATATTAGGAATTGATATGGAAAAATAAAAGGTAATAATCTCATTTTATTCCTTGGTTTCGAATCAGCAATTATCATGATTAAAGAGAAATTTTTCCATCTAATTTCCAGCTATAATCTCCTCATAAATTCGGCCAAAAGCCTAGGGGATTTCGATTTGCTCCTTTTAATCTCCCTTCCATCTTTGGCTTGATTTTCTGTTCACAAGAATATAAGGTTTCTGAAAAAAGATTATGAAAGTCAGAATAGCAAAAATTCACAAATAGTAAGTTTTCTAAATCAAAATAAGTAAGTTTTTTTTAAATGAAATATGTAATTTTCCCAATTAGAAACATGAAAGTTTCTTAAACGATTTATCTTTCTTAATTTGCCAGCTTTAGCTTCATTTTTCATTTTTTCGCTCTTTTACCTTTGCAATCACAAAACATTCTAGAAATGACATTTTAAAGAAAATAACATAGCTATATAGGGTATGAAATACGTTAATAATTTGACATTAAATGTGTTTATCAACAAGACTAATCATGCTTTTGTTCTCCTGCCATACTTCATCAAAGGCAATATCGGATGCAGTTGCAACCACATACTATGATGTGAGTAATTTTGTAAGAGTTCATGAATTAACATGTCAAGCCTTCGCAACTACTCAAAATGGTAAACCTCTTGCCGAATATTATGCAAGCTTGAAGGCTATCTGGCAAGAATTGGATAAAAGGTATCCCAAACCTATGGTGTGTGATTTGGATATTGCTACACACAACATGTCTTAAGACAAGATATGAGTCCATATCTTCTTGAATGAGTTGGATTCAAAATTTGCTATTGCTAAGGAAGAGCTACTACGATAAACCACACCACCAAATCTGGAATAAGTTTATGCTTATGTTCACCAAGATGAGTCAAATCAGTTTAGTGTAAAGGAGTTGCACATCGAAATCTCCAACTTCATTGTTCAGCCTCAACATAGTTGGAATTCTAAGAACAAAGACAGCCAACTTCGAATTTAGCCTGCTCGTGAACCAGATTTGAGTAAGGTGTAGTTCTTCTATTGTAAGGAATTTGGATACTACAAGAACTCGTGCCATCAAACAAATCATAGAGGTACTTATGATAAGAGCCGTGGTGGCAAAGTTGCAATTTAGTTGGTTCAAGAACTTGTTTTTTATGGAGTAAGAGGACAAAATCTCACTACAAGTATTTGTTCTCGGGAGTAAAGAGGGAAAATTGGTATTGCATTAAAAGTTTCTTGCTTTACTGGTGGTGATACATGAATAATTGATTCTGGTGCTACTGACCATATGACCTTTGATAAGTCCTTGTTTACGAGTCTGTCTTCATCTCCCATATTCGAAGTGTCTAATACAAATGGTGTGTCTTTCCCGGTCTTAGGTATAGGGTCAATCCAAGTTACTCTAACTATAGTGTTACATAATTTTCTTTATGTTTTTTCTCTATCTCATCACCTCTTATATGTTTCTGAGTTGAATTCACAGATCAAATGCTCTATAACTTTTTTTTTCTATGTATATGATCTTTCAGGATTTGTCATCTCAGGTGATAATAGGCAAGGGGATATGAGGGGGAGACTGTTTCACTTGGATTGCATGTACAGTGGGAAAGCACGAGGACCATCACCAAATGTTGTCCTGACATTGAGTTCTGATCGAGTGAAAGAAACTGGGCTCTAGCATCGGCGGATGGGACATACATCTTTTAGAGTCATGAAGAAGTCTATGCCCTCTTTATTTTTGGGAATAAAGGAGTCGAGCCTCCATTGTGAAACCTGTGTTTTTGCCAAGAGTCACAAGTCCATTTATTCTTCGAGATTTTCTTCTAATTCAGCACTATTTGAGTTAATTCATTCTAATGTACGGGGGTCTTCGAAGAATCCAACATTGATAGGAATGAAACACTTTTTTTTGTTTATTGATGATTTTTCAAGATTAACATGGGTTGTGTTGCTGAAAATGAGGGATGCTGTGTTTTCTGCCTTCATTACTTTTCATAATCTTATCCAAACTCAGTATGATGCTTGTGTGAAAATATTTTGATCTAAAAATGGATGAGAGTTTGTCAATCACTCTTTCCAAGACTATTTTCAGCAACATGGAATTGTTCATCAAACTATTTGTCCTCAAATATCAGAGAAAAATGGATTATCTGAAAGAAAGAACCATCACCTCTTGGACATGGGAAGAACTCTCTTACTCGGTGTCAATATGTCTAAATATCTATAGGAGGAAGATATGTTGTATGCCTCTCACCTAATCAACTGTTTACCATCTACCGCTCTTCATAATCGGGTTCCATTTCAGGTATTATCTGCACATGTTACCATCACATCTCTCAACAAACTTCTTGCTCGTGTCTTTGGTTGTGTGACTTATGTTCATCTTCACAAGAATCAGAGATCTAATTTTGATGATCGTGCCCTCAAGTGTGTGTATTAGTTGGCTATGACTCTCACCAGAAAGGATACAAGTGTTACCATCCTCCCTCTCAACGGTTCTATGTCACCATGAATGTCACCTTTAGTGAAGACTTGTGTTATTTTTCTGCTACGGCATCTCAGAATGAGGAGAAGAATCTATTTTATGAAGACCAAATTAGAAACCTAGAAGTTGGTGTTACAATTGAAAATACCCCAGTCCGAAGACCCATCATTGAAGTGCAATTGTTCATACTCTATATATTGCTTCTATTGTGATGAAGAAAGATGAGCTTTTGGTATGTTTGTAAAAGGTCATTGTTATACAATTGTCTTTGAGAATTGATATTCATTCACCATTTGCTTGTGTGAGTTTAGATTTACAAACGCTTTCCCTGTCTTACTTGCAACAGATTGTATTTGAGGCTGGAGAATATAAGATGTTGAGAAGTCTAGAGGAATTGAGGAGCTGACAATATTGCTTCAAGCAAGATTTGTGTCATATCAGTCTAGCTGTTGGAGAACTGGAGAAAACTCTAAAGAGTGTCAAGTCTTAGAGTTAGTTGATTGTATATCAGAAACACAAGTTGAATAGACTAGTTGAGGGAGAATTAAAATAGATTTAGTGATTCTCAATCTGTCCAAATCAGTTTCTCCTTATTGAGTTATCTGTTTGACGTTACTTTAGTGAAAAGTAAAGATTGTGTAGTGTATATATGTTGTATGTGAAACAGTTGAGTGAGAACTGATTTCATAGCGTACCTATATCAAAGATTGAAGTATAAATCTTGCTTGATGTTTGTCTCCTCATTGAGGCTTTGTATCAAGTTTCTGAAAAACAGTATCTTGTGTGTTGTTTCTTAATTTGGTATCCATTTCTGTTTTAACAATCAATCCGCTCCTCTCAAATTCAATTGCTTTTCAAGATACAACCTCCGGCCAAGAACATTGAGAACCTCTCTCTCACCAACCAATGCAACTGCTCAGTGTTGAGCACAACGTTCAACTTTCTGCTGCTTCCCAAAACCTCTCAACAACCGCTCATTAACAAACCGCTCCACCGTCAACAACTGCTGGTAAACAATCGAGTAGCGGTTCATAACTCAGCACACGACATCCACAACCCGCTCTTCCTTGAGCACTGAGCTCAAGAGACTTGTAAGAAACTTACAGGAAGAAAAAGAAAATTGCAGCAGAATTTTGATTCAAGAACAAAAGATGTGGGAAGAAGAGAATTGCAAAATGATCAATGGCATTCAAAAATTGCAAGAGAAGTTGGATCAGAACAACAATGACAGTTATGATGATATAAGAGGTGAGTTAGTTAAGAAAAATCAACAGATTCTGGAAATAACTCGTGAAATTGATTTTTCTTTTTCAAAAAAAGTTGAACAATTCTTAAGAAAAATTTCAACATTAATGACATCCCTATAATTATACAAAACAGTTAGGGGCATTTATAGAATTTTAACCTCAGTGGCAGCCTTGTAATTAAACAAAACTACCAGGAGTATTTCCAGAATTTCAGCCATGGTGGCACCCATGTAATTACCAAAACTACTAGGGGCAGTTCTGACATTTTACATCTTGATAATTGGTAAAATATCAGATCTACCGCGATAAAAATCTAGGGATTTACCCTTCTCCACCAAAACTGTTTCGGCTGACCGACCAGTTTCTATCCCATTTTCCGGCCACAACTCTACCCTAGTTAATCCTCAACATCAACGACAAACGTTCATCAACACAGATTACACATCCGCCACAAGGAAAATATGAAGGAGGGAAGAACTTTTACCTCTCGAGATCCTGCCTGGGGACCCCGTACCCACCGGCAACAACAGCACTGTCCCACTCAGACACTCACACGCGTCAGCCATGCTGGCGGCTCCCAACAGTTCTCCCCACGTCACCTTTGTCCTCCATAGCCTTCAGTGTCCTCGATCCGAGCTCGTTTGGACCCTCTGCCCGCCATAACTCGACGATTGAAGTGGCCAACGGGAGGCGCGACAACCATAGGCGTGCGTCACAACCGACCCGGTGGAGTCCTTGCTTCGACCCTAGAGAGAATTGAGAGGAGAGAGAGACCAGCTGAGGAGAGTGAGAGGAAAGAGAGATCGGGAGAGATAGAGAAGAGTGTCCGAGTTCCTCTCCTCCGGTCAACCCCAAATATATATATATATAATCTAACGGCCCAGATTTGATCTCCATAATCAACGGCCTAGATCAACTATGATAAACTTACCATGAACAGTAATTAGATATTTTTTGTAATTTACTATTTACCATACAGTAACAATGTATTAACCCGAATAACTTCCTTATACGAACTCCAATGACTTCATAGGACATACCCACGAGTTCGTATTACGTCCTCTACAACTTTCCCGAATGAAGTTTCTCCAAATTCTTGACTTATTGTAAAGTCACTTTTTTACGGTAAAGTAAATAATAATTATTATTCCCGTAAACTGAATAAATCCATATTAAACCGCTCGGTCCAGAAAATATTCCGAATATACCGGATGACTCTTATTAATATGTTCTACACCCTCAAGACATATAATCTATTTTCCTAAAAATCGAGAATATCTCGATATTAAACTCGAATATTAATTCGAGGAAAACTAACAACCCGGTTACCACCCTCTATAACCCGTCTGATCTTGGTAAAAGGGAAAATTTGAGGCGGGGTCTTACATTCTACCCTCTTATAAAAATTTCGTTCTCGAAATTTCCACTGCGTGACATAGAACTAACCGCCCTTCCAAATAACGTCATTCTTTACTTTACCAATAAATTCGCTGCAAAACTATAAGGAAGAAGATTACACTTTTTGCTTCCGTAGAAGTCCTTCCTTTAATTACTTTCATCTAAGAATGATCCACATTCCAAGATTTTATTTGTCCAACCGTCAAGAAACGTCGACAAGTTCCACTAGACGGAACTTCCAGCAAACAAGAGTCACGAGGTTTATGTACCAATTCCTTTAGAAACCGAGGTTTTCTCATAGTTGTAATACAAGATACACAACTATATCCGCTTGATACACTTTCTCAAGCACGATACCCTCGTCTCATCACTTTCGTCATAAATCGAACTCCTCGAGGTTTGTGTCACACCCCGAATCTTTTGAAGTTAATAAAAGTTACCTTTCACAGAGATTTACGAGTTACCGAGGATTTTTAATTTGCGATCGGTAATTCGATAAGTTATCGCTCGAGTTAATTTTCGAGTTTTTAAAAGTACTCCATATACCTGAATTGATGACTCGATGTTGTAGTACACGTCGACACGAGTCTCCCGGTATTTCCAGAATATTTTTCGGAGCTTCCGGCTAATTTCTGTGAATTTCTGAAGTCTATGGTAACTTTTAATTATCCATCCGGTAAAAAGGAGAATTACCATTTAACCTTTTCACTTTTTACCTTCTTTAATTTCGGACCATCAGATCAAGTAGGGATTCAATCTGGACCGTTGAATCGTGTATAAAAAGGAAGTAAGTGTTGACCACGGGGAGACCCTCTCCTCCGAACCTCATCCTCAGCCCTCTGCTCCGATCGCCCACCATGGCAGAGCGCCGCCATCTGGTCGCTTTCGGCCCATCGGCGATCACCCAAAGAGTTCTCCTGCCTCTCGTCTCTTTATCCTTGCCACCGATTCGGTATGCATCCACCCTCTGCTCAAATTGGAAACCAACACAGAAAACCCCAAATCCTCAAATTGGTTTCCCCGATCGAGTTCCTCCTTCTTGGATGAGACTTGTGGCCTTCCAAAGGGGACGCGATAGCAGCAGCTCGACTACAGCTGCAGCAGGTCGAGACCGAGAGCTCTGTGCTCAGTTAGGGGCAGAGAAGGAGAAGAGGCAGAGTTGGAGCTTCTAGGTTCATCCAGGTATCAATACTTAGTTAATCATCGAACTCTGCTCTTCTGTACTAATTGGAATTATGTTTGGTTGAGTGTTGTTGAAGTTGGATTTTGAGCAGTGTGCACAGCCGTGCGTGTGTTGGTGTTGGCTTGTGTTCTGGTTGTGTAGTTATGCTTCTATTTGAATTCATGAGTTCTCTATGTACTTAGTATTCTTTTCTGGTTGAGAATTGAAGGTCATGGACTTTAGGGGATTTGGATGGTCTCAGTGGGTGGTTAGTAGACAAGAAAGTCTTGCTACTACTATGAAGTTGTGCGCCAATGCAGCTAGTTCTGGCTACTGTAAGTACAAGTTTTGGTTTGGAGAAGATTGGAGGCTGCAATTGAGGTTCTAGGTCTGGATTTGGACGAGTTGTAGGTAAACTCGATTTTCCCTAGTGTCCTTGTGGTTATTTGATTTTGTTGTGGAATTGTTGTTGGGGTTATCGCTGAATTGTTATTGACTTGCTGTTTTGTGTGTTTTGTCGATAACTTGGTGAATCGGAGGAAACGGGGAGGTTATGGCGAAATTCCGGCAAGTTACCGGAATCCGGCGAAGATTCCGGTGATGCCGTAAACCGGCAGAATGCCGAAGAGGTAGGAATCGAATCCTCGTTATACTTTAGTCAAAAGTACGGTTAATCCCTAAGTTGAGTAATTACTGAGAAATTGGACGTAATTAGGAAGTTTCCATTTTGGGAAACTTCCCATTCTAAAGAACACTTGCCATGTTAGGAAACTTTCCATTTTGGGAAACTTTCCCTTTTTGGAAGGTTTCCGTTTATGGAAGATTGACCGATAAAGTAAAAAGGGAAAGGTTAATCTTAGTAACCGGTTAAGTTAAGACAACCGGATCCTTAAGTGAGATTCTAGGCAACTCAGGAATCTTAGTCTGAAACCGAGTTGGGCAATGTAAATAATTCGGATAATTTTGTTATCGACAGATCGACTCACAATTAGTAAAGAGAAAATACATATGCTAAGGTGGCGTAAACGGAAACCAAACTTCGAGTCGATAATCGGAAATAAGTGTAAAGTTTGAAAAGTTGTTAAAAGAAAGGAACTTGGTCAACACATGGTCAAATAAGAATTCCTGGTCAAACTAGGAAAAGACCAAGTCAACTATGGAATGACTAATATGATGATTTGTTTGTACAGTCTCTGGTTGAACGTGAGACGGGCTCGACTACGCGGTTAGTTCGAGGGTTTCGCTCGAGGAGCTTTCCGAGCGGGAAGGTCGCAATAGTACTGTGAGTGGACCTTTGTTTTAAATTAAATTGCATGCTGTATATTTTAATTGGTTTCTCCTGCATATATGATTTCCTCCATTTATATGTTTTACGGTGATTTGGGAAAATGAGATTTAAGGATTTCAAAGGCAAACAAACCGGGAAAGAGGTTCATACCCTCCCCGTGATTTTAAAGGATTTTCCCGGGATATGGTTTTAATGTTTATCACCGTTTTGGGATTATGGAGGAGGATGAATTTAAAGGAGAAATTTGGCTCACGGATTTAAAGGGGTTTTCGATTTATTATTCCCACGAGGTTTTACAGGTTTTAAAGGGATTTGAAAAGGGAAAAGGATATAAGGATTGTATGCTAGCATGGACCCTCTCCGGTGGAGCTGGTCAGTAGACCTTCCGGGATAGAGCAGGTCGGGGACCCTCTCCGGTGGAGCTGGTCAGTAGACCTTCCCGGATAGAGCAGGTCGGGGACCCTCTTCGGTTGAGCTGGTCATTAGACCTTCCCGAATAGAGCAGGTCGGGGACCCTCTCTGGTGGAGCTGGTCACTAGACCTTCCCAGATAGAGCAGGTCGGGGACCCTCTCCGGTGGAGCTGGTCATTTGACCTTCCCGGATAGAGCAGGTCGGGATTTCTCGTGGATGAGGTTAACACCCCACATTTTAATTATTTATGTGTGAGCCAAGGCATCATTGATGATTTACTTGCATGCGGATTTTCTTAGAGAAACTAGAGGGAGAGCATTAAAGGGAAGTAGAGTTTTTATATGTTATTTTTCGTCCACTCACTCTAACGTTTTTCAATGTTTCTCCCCTGGGCCCTTCATTTTCAAATGCCCAGTGGTGCAGGGTTCTTGAGAGGAGGTCGCGCGCGTACAAGAGTCGAGGCATAGTCGATCAATCTGTTACTGCGGCAATTCTTTAGGGTAATCATCTTAGTAGACTGCTCTGACTAACCCAGTATAGCTAATTAAGTAGGTTAGGGAGTAGGATGCCTTCATGAGTTAGGGTTTGTTGTAGATACTCATGGAAGTGCTGAGTTGGATTGTAGGAAGGGTTGGCCATTTCAAGGGGGTTTCGGTAAGAAGTTCCCTTGGGGTGGTCCCCGCAGGATTTACTTCGAGTTAAAGGGATTTAACTCGGGGTGGGTCCAGACAATTGGTATCAGAGCATTAGGTTATCGTTTTCTGTTACTACCTCATGTACTTGGTAGCACTTAGTGTCTATAGAGTGATGGTCCGACCGCGGCGGATCCATCGGCATTTTATGCTTTGGACGCTTAGTGTTTATCAAGGATATGAGTAGTACTTCCTGGTTGAGATATGGACCGAGTGGTCCTATAAACATTGGAATCTTCAAGACTATGTCTCAGTACGCCGACCTCACAATGAACTCCTGTAAAGAACAAGGTAAGCTCGTTACGTATTTATGTTTATGAGTTCCCCAAGGATTAATTGAGATTTGAGTGGGGGATCGAGCTGGAAACTCACGTTGTTTAACGTTTGAGCATTATGTGTAAGTACTCGGTGGTGAAACAGTTAATTCACACCTGGAAGGCTGTCATGGTTGTTGACAGGGATGTTGTAGAAACCAGAGGCGAAGCCTTGGTGTTCGGGTTATGAGACTCTCAGCTGTGAAGAGTCGTAAGAGTTATGAAAGAGATTGCATCCAGCCATGGAAAAAAAAAGCTGAAGTCACCCAGCGCAATTATTCAGAGGAGATGAATATTGAGATTTGACGATTGCCAAGATATTGTTGATGTCCGTCATTAGTGTGGTTTCAGAGGAACCAACGGACGTATGAAAGTGGAATGACTCAAGGAATTTGTGTGTTGTTATTTTGTGGTCTGGATTCTGGTGACGAGTCCATGATGTGACACTACTGGAAAATGTTAAGGAAGTAAAGGCTGGTTTGGTCACTTGATGCTTTATGGGACAGCTACTGAAACTAACGGTTTGGGTCACCTTGGTGCTGACATTGTTGTCGTCAGCTACGACCAGATTCTCTTCACTCCAGCCACCCATGATTGGGGTACTAGAAGGTTTGATTTGTTGGTGAGTCCAAGCGTGATTCGAATGGTTGGTGACAATGGTCTTGAGCCATTTGTCATAGAGGCAGAAATTAAATTGTGTCACCAGATCTTGGGGCTCATGTCAACCATAAGGTGAGTTATCCACCTGCGGTCAAAGTGTTGTAATTAGTACACCTGTGGAGGAGTCTCCAGGTTGGCTGTGTTAGAGTTCGATTTTCAGATCGAGGGAGCGTTACTAGTGGTAACTAAAGGTAATTGGTTTCGGAATTTAAAGGAACATGTTGGAAGTGGCAACAAGCCACCGGGTCGTGGACCAAGGGTGCTTGGGGTACCGGAGATAGTGTTACGAGCCTTGATGGACTTTGTATTATTGTGGGATAGGAACCGGTCGTTGTGCAAACGGCACTATTTGACGGCTGAAGATGTACATGGGTATACCCCACCTGAGCACGTGTATCCACCTTTGTAGGGAAGTGGTAAATTGGAATTTGGGTAGCACATGCTGGTAAGGCGTAATTATTATGTACAGCTGTGTGTGGTCAAAATGACATCAGGTAAGTGACTAAGGCTGATGATGACATCATTTTAAGAATGTGTCATGAGAGTTCCATTTATTGAGAACGGAGATTAAGGATGTTTGGTTAGAAGTTTCTGTGCAAAACGTCAATTAAATGGTCTAACCGTTTAAGTACAGGTCGGAAGTGGGTTATTGTTAGTGGCTCCGACTTTTATGATGGTTAGCGTGATTATGGTATGTTGTTAGTAAGTGGTTGACTGCATGCTGAGTTAAATGCACGGAAATAGTAAAGTGACAGCAGTGGGGCAAGGGTTACTGGAGCATTGAATTTGAGTGAGAATGTTTGTGATGCTCAAGCTTCAACCTGCAACCGAAGTCGTCCGTTAGGACACTTGGTTTCTTCAAAGGTGATTAACTGAGCTTGATGGCAGGGGAATTTGTGCACTCACTGGTTGTGGTCTAATCAAGTATTGTAATCAAAGGTGTACTTAGTCGTGTTTGGGGTTCATAAGTTACACCCACTGCAGTGACAGGAAATATTCTCAATTTGATCTGAGGAGTGAGGATTAGATCTGGAATATCAATTATTGGTGTTAAATTAATGAAATTCTGAGAGGATTAGAGTATAGCTGGCATTGCTATGGTCATTGGTCATTTGAGTAGTGACCTTACTTGTTAGGAATTATTGACCTAGCGGCAGTTCTTGGCGCCACAAGTGTAGAATAGTAGCAAGAAAAGTCATTGGAGGTGACTCTCAGAATTGTCAACATTTCGGTGAGTATGTGTTGCGGTGGAACTAGGAAAGGGTTTTCTTTGATGACTCAAAAAAGTAATAGGAGTCAAGGTTTTGGAAACCAATTTATTACAAGAGTAATAAGGTATGTTGCTAAGTTGAGCAACACTTCATTGGAAATCGTGGAGTGATACAGCCACTTTCAGATTAAGTTATGATCTGAGGGGATGTTAACGTGTGGCGGAGGATCTTGTAATCTAGGATCTGAAGTGGTAATTTGACTTCCGGTGAACGCAGTTATTTTTCTCCTCTTTAGATAGAACGGTAAGAGTTTGGGAATCATGAATCCTACCAATTAGAGGATACGGTGGATGGTAAACTTGCAGAGCCTGGGGGACAGTTTTGTTAGAAACTGTCTAGTTGTACGAGTTAACTCTGTGATGTTTAAGCGCCCAGTGTGGTGATGACATTTGATAAATTGTGCCTTGATAACTGGATGCTCGGTGATCAATATGGCTAAGTTCGGTGTGAAATTAATTCCTGATGCTTTGATCAGGGTTGCCTTGGGGTGTGCACTAGTGGCACTAAATTTTATGTAGATGTCCGATCTGGTTAAATGTATGATTTTGTCGGTTATTGCCAGACGATGTGGTAATGGAGGCATCTGGGAATAGAATATCCTTGTTGAGCGGGTAAGGCTCTGGGAGTCATTTAATGGTAAGTCTATCCCAGATTGGGATGCGGTTATTGTTTAATAGACGCACAGTTATGGTTGAAGTGCAAGTTCTGCACTATGCGTCATTTCAGGCTAAGGTAAGAGATAGGAAGGTTCGTGGCACCACCTATGAGTAGTACGGTGATGTATTACCCGTGGTAAAGTACGCTGTGACCCCACAAGGTGATAATTGAGTTAGCGACTCTAATGGTTGGCTTGTGAGTAAAAGTCAGAATTTGTGTTGTCAGATTAGTTACGTGTGCGGTACATAGTCTGACAATTTGTCTTCATGCGAGGAGTAAGTATTGTTGGATCTCGATGTCAGGAGCTTTTGGATCTCCCTGATTTAAAGGCTATGGTTGTGGATTTACGCAAAAATTCATGGCAACTCATGTCCTGTGTGTGCAAGTGGTTTGAGTAAGGATAGATCAAGGGAAGTCAATTACTCTACAATAGGACAACTTGACAGAATGGTTTTTAGAAAGCGTAAACCAGATCAGGGAGCCTGGTTCAAATGAGGTGACGGCTTGTGTAACACAAGTCGTCATGGTTTTCTCGTGAGCATGTTGTCATGGGTTTTGACCCCACGTTGTATATTGATATCGGAAGATTTAAATCCATTAGTGACATCGGACCCTACTCCTCAGGCGTGGTAATCAGTTCCTGCATAGGGAATGTGTGAGCTGATATTTAAAGTTCAACGAAAGAATATGAGTATTCTTGAAGAAATTATACTCACGGCAAGCGAGTGGTTTTGAATCAGAATGTTTAATAGCGGTATCGTGACGACGTCACATGCGGTTGGTAAGGACAATTGTTGGTGTTTGTTTGGCTAAACGAGTAGGGATAGGAGTATGGTTACTGGTCGAAGTTTTAGTGTTGTGCAGTTGGATTTTCAAGGATATGGTTGTAATCCGGTTTAGGCAACATGGAATTGTTGGCAAAGGATGTTTCCAGCGAATGACAGAATTTGTCATCTTTTCGTGAAAAACATTAGTGACTTTTGCGAGGATTACAGTTGGTGGATCAGTGTTAAGCAGAGTAGTATCCCACCTCATAAATGAGATGGAGTACAGTAAGAATTCGGTGATTCAGTTAATCAATGATTCAAGGGAAAATCATTGTGATCCACGTTAAGATTTCAGAGGCTTTAGATTTGACCCGAGAAGAGTGGTCGAATGTGTCGAGTGGTGTAATTGGAATTTCGAGGACGAAATTTTTATAAGGTGGGGAGAATTGTCACACCCCGAATCTTTTGAAGTTAATAAAAGTTACCTTTCACAGAGATTTACGAGTTACCGAGGATTTTTAATTTGCGATCGGTAATTCGATAAGTTATCGCTCCAGTTAATTTTCGAGTTTTTAAAAGTACTCCATATACCTGAATTGATGACTCGATGTTGTAGTACGCGTCGACACGAGTCTCCCGGTATTTCCGGAATATTTTTCGGAGCTTCCGGCTAATTTCTGTGAATTTCTGAAGTCTATGGTAACTTTTAATTATCCATCCGGTAAAAAGGAGAATTACCATTTAACCTTTTCACTTTTTACCTTCTTTAATTTCGGACCATCAGATCAAGTAGGGATTCAATCTGGACCGTTGAATCGTGTATAAAAAGGAAGTAAGTGTTGACCACGGGGAGACCCTCTCCTCCGAACCTCATCCTCAGCCCTCTGCTCCGATCGCCCACCATGGCAGAGCGCCGCCATCTGGTCGCTTTCGGCCCATCGGCGATCACCCAAAGAGTTCTCCTGCCTCTCGTCTCTTTATCCTTGCCACCGATTCGGTATGCATCCACCCTCTGCTCAAATTGGAAACCAACACAGAAAACCCCAAATCCTCAAATTGGTTTCCCCGATCGAGTTCCTCCTTCTTGGATGAGACTTGTGGCCTTCCAAAGGGGACGCGATAGCAGCAGCTCGACTACAGCTGCAGCAGGTCGAGACCGAGAGCTCTGTGCTCAGTTAGGGGCAGAGAAGGAGAAGAGGCAGAGTTGGAGCTTCTAGGTTCATCCAGGTATCAATACTTAGTTAATCATCGAACTCTGCTCTTCTGTACTAATTGGAATTATGTTTGGTTGAGTGTTGTTGAAGTTGGATTTTGAGCAGTGTGCACAGCCGTGCGTGTGTTGGTGATGGCTTGTGTTCTGGTTGTGTAGTTATGCTTCTATTTGAATTCATGAGTTCTCTATGTACTTAGTATTCTTTTCTGGTTGAGAATTGAAGGTCATGGACTTTAGGGGATTTGGATGGTCTCAGTGGGTGGTTAGTAGACAAGAAAGTCTTGCTACTACTATGAAGTTGTGCGCCAATGCAGCTAGTTCTGGCTACTGTAAGTACAAGTTTTGGTTTGGAGAAGATTGGAGGCTGCAATTGAGGTTCTAGGTCTGGATTTGGACGAGTTGTAGGTAAACTCGATTTTCCCTAGTGTCCTTGTGGTTATTTGATTTTGTTGTGGAATTGTTGTTGGGGTTATCGCTGAATTGTTATTGACTTGCTGTTTTGTGTGTTTTGTCGATAACTTGGTGAATCGGAGGAAACGGGGAGGTTATGGCGAAATTCCGGCAAGTTACCGGAATCCGGCGAAGATTCCGGTGATGCCGTAAACCGGCAGAATGCCGAAGAGGTAGGAATCGAATCCTCGTTATACTTTAGTCAAAAGTACGGTTAATCCCTAAGTTGAGTAATTACTGAGAAATTGGACGTAATTAGGAAGTTTCCATTTTGGGAAACTTCCCATTCTAAAGAACACTTGCCATGTTAGGAAACTTTCCATTTTGGGAAACTTTCCCTTTTTGGAAGGTTTCCGTTTATGGAAGATTGACCGATAAAGTAAAAAGGGAAAGGTTAATCTTAGTAACCGGTTAAGTTAAGACAACCGGATCCTTAAGTGAGATTCTAGGCAACTCAGGAATCTTAGTCTGAAACCGAGTTGGGCAATGTAAATAATTCGGATAATTTTGTTATCGACAGATCGACTCACAATTAGTAAAGAGAAAATACATATGCTAAGGTGGCGTAAACGGAAACCAAACTTCGAGTCGATAATCGGAAATAAGTGTAAAGTTTGAAAAGTTGTTAAAAGAAAGGAACTTGGTCAACACATGGTCAAATAAGAATTCCTGGTCAAACTAGGAAAAGACCAAGTCAACTATGGAATGACTAATATGATGATTTGTTTGTACAGTCTCTGGTTGAACGTGAGACGGGCTCGACTACGCGGTTAGTTCGAGGGTTTCGCTCGAGGAGCTTTCCGAGCGGGAAGGTCGCAATAGTACTGTGAGTGGACCTTTGTTTTAAATTAAATTGCATGCTGTATATTTTAATTGGTTTCTCCTGCATATATGATTTCCTCCATTTATATGTTTTACGGTGATTTGAGAAAATGGGATTTAAGGATTTCAAAGGCAAACAAACCGGGAAAGAGATTCATACCCTCCCCGTGATTTTAAAGGATTTTCCCGGGATATGGTTTTAATGTTTATCACCGTTTTGGGATTATGGAGGGGGATGAATTTAAAGGAGAAATTTGGCTCACGGATTTAAAGGGGTTTTCGATTTATTATTCCCACGAGGTTTTACACGTTTTACAGGTTTTAAAGGGATTTGAAAAGGGAAAAGGATATAAGGATTGTATGCTAGCATGGACCCTCTCCGGTGGAGCTGGTCAGTAGACCTTCCCGGATAGAGCAGGTCGGGGACCCTCTCCGGTGGAGCTGGTCAGTAGACCTTCCCGGATAGAGCAGGTCGGGGACCCTCTCTGGTGGAGCTGGTCAGTAGACCTTCCCGGATAGAGCAGGTCGGGGACCCTCTTCGGTTGAGCTGGTCATTAGACCTTCCCGAATAGAGCAGGTCGGGGACCCTCTCTGGTGGAGCTGGTCACTAGACCTTCCCAGATAGAGCAGGTCGGGGACCCTCTCCGGTGGAGCTGGTCATTTGACCTTCCCGGATAGAGCAGGTCGGGATTTCTCGTGGATGAGGTTAACACCCCATATTTTAATTATTTATGTGTGAGCCAAGGCATCATTGATGATTTACTTGCATGCGGATTTTCTTAGAGAAACTAGAGGGAGAGCATTAAAGGGAAGTAGAGTTTTTATATGTTATTTTTCGTCCACTCACTCTAACGTTTTTCAATGTTTCTCCCCTGGGCCCTTCGTTTTCAAATGCCCAGTGGTGCAGGGTTCTTGAGAGGAGGTCGCGCGCGTACAAGAGTCGAGGTATAGTCGATCAATCTGTTGCTGCCGCAATTCTTTAGGGTAATCATCTTAGTAGACTGCTCTGACTAACCCAGTATAGCTAATTAAGTAGGTTAGGGAGCAGGATGCCTTCATGAGTTAGGGTTTGTTGTAGATACTCATGGAAGTGCTGAGTTGGATTGTAGGAAGGGTTGGCCATTTCAAGGGGGTTTCGGTAAGAAGTTCCCTTGGGGTGGTCCCCGCAGGATTTACTTCGAGTTAAAGGGATTTAACTCGGGGTGGGTCCTGACAGTTTGTCTCTCAGCTCTTCTCGAGTTAATTCCTGAAATGGCAACTATGACAATCTGATAGCTTTCTGAGACATAAACGTAGACTAACTCGTGGTCAATACGTATGCTCCACTTTTACAACTGCCACACTTGGCACTTAACGCCAATGTCTTCCTCGTGGAAGGATGGAAATGCTACAGTCCATCATCGTAGGGGAAACTCATACGTCTCTCGCACCTTTTGAACAAAAGAAATGTGCACTTCCTAAACTAGGCCTTGAGGCCATGGACGAATTATCTCATACGTCATTCAATCAAAAATCTTCATTTCTCATTCCTTGTACCCTAACTTTCGATCACGGGGCTCGAACGAACTCGTATACCACAATGCGATCTCAAAACTGCTCACTCGAGCAGATGAATCCGCTAAGCTCCTTCACGCCAACATGGATGTCATCTTCACATACTCTGTCACAAATAAATTTCCTCATCCTACTCCACTCTCTCGGGAAAGAGTCTACAGTAGGGCATTTCACAATAATAAAAGCTAAACAGCTTGCACACTAACTCATGTATGCTTAAGTCCTGACTAAAGGACAAAAGTTCAGCTCAAAACCCTGCATGCATCTCATGGTGCTTCCATAGTCAATTTCAACATCACAATCCTCTAAGAGATTCCCCGATCTCTTTTACCAAAATCATCCACCACACATGCAACCAGACACCCCCATGATATGTAACCCCCAGAGTTCCCTGCATGAACATGTGAACATATTCTTATTGCTCTATGATCCACTTCCACAAGTGATCACAAGCAAATCTAACCGCTTCCAAACATACCTTTAGAAACCTGGAGTAGCTCACTCCTAAATTTTCTTATACTATCCATAACCAGCGTGGACGAGGCAGCCTCCCAGGTTAGGGTTGGAACTTCTCAGGCGTGGGAAGCATTAGAGTGAATGGACCAAAAATCAATGCAAAAATAATTGTTCTAAACCATAAATTCAAATTTCATTTTCCCCCAAAATAATCTAGGCCTTACGCCAAAAATAAATAATTTCCCGTCCCTTGGCCAAATATAAATCCAATCTTGGCCTGCAGCTAAATATAAATCAAATCATGGTCTGCAGCGAAATATAAATCAAGTCGTGGCATGCAGTAGAATATAAATCAAATCATAGCTGGAGCCGTATATAAATCAAATCATGGCCTGCAGCCGAATAAAATTAAATCATGACATACAACCAAATATAAATCAAATCATGGCCTGCAGCCGAATAAAAATTAAATCATGACATGCAGCCAAATATAAATCAAATCATGCAATGGTATATAAATCAAGTCGGGAAAAACATTTCACAAATGATCGATCACACATACCAGGGTCGGAGCTAAGAGCACTCGCGTACCTCTCATTGAGGACGAAATCCCGCGCTAATACTACAATCTCTCCCAATGAAAGATAAGCGCAAAGAGTGACGCGCTTCCACTCCGAACGAGGAGCGCTGCCCGCTAGTTAGCAACAAATAATACATATGACGACCCATCATGACAGTGAGCCTCACAGGCTAGGGTCGGAGCAAAGAGCCCTAGCGTCTCATCCACTATCTATTGAGAACGCAAATTCGCTTACCATCCAATCTCAATGAGAACACATATCCCGTACTTCCACAACACCGAACGAGGAGCGCTGGGTGGGCGCGCTTCTACTTTACTGAATGAGGAGCGTTGCCTGCTATCTAACTATAAACATTCGATGACCATTTATGGTGAAATTAAAACAAATCCCCAAGTTATAAATCCAGGAAAATGCCAAAAATTTAATCCAATCCCGGCAACATGCCAAATATAGAAATCCCAATAAAACATCGGGTCTGATTCACATCTGTACGACGAGACTTTCCTGTCGAAAACCATTCAAAACCTAAGTGAAAAATAAGAGAGCTGAAATTCATAAATCAAATGGAAATAAACAACTAAAATCCTTCCACTGAGGTGCTCGTAAAACCAAAAGAATCAAAAATGCACAGAAACCTGAAAAATAATCTGTTCTGAGAACATTTAAAAACCATTTAAATAATAAACCATGGCATGCATTTATTAAAAATAAATCAAAGGTAACGGGACTTTCCCGTCGAAAACCATTGAAAACCTATGTGAAAATAAGCGAGTTGAAATCCATAAATAAAATAGAAATAAACAAATAAAAACCCTCCACTGAGGTGCTCGTAAAACCAAATGAATCGAAAATGCACAGAAACCCGAAAAATAATCTGTTCTGAGAACATTTTAAAACCATTTAAATAATAAACCATGGCATGCATTTATTTAAAATAAATCAAAGGTCCATTCACCATACTGGCCACGCATATCTGCTCCAGGTACGGTGCTCTAACCGTCCTCAATTAATTACCTCATATTCAGTGACGTTTCCCATGCCCGTAAACGGTTCCCTGACCATCATAAAATATTCCTCCTCGAGCTTTATGTACCCACCACGCCTCTGTTACACGTCACTATAATACTTTACGTAATCTCTTTATCTTGACTTCATCCAGCATCTAAATCACCGGATCATCCCTGATCCTCCTCAAATATAATTACGCAACACTAATGTGTTGACAAAAGTGGTCATACATACTCTTTTAACCCATCAATCAAATGTAGTGCGCGAAACGACTATCGATCTATTAATATGGATAGCAATCGCCTATTGCATAACCTGAGTTTAACTTCTCCGCTGAGGTATCCACCAACCAACTATCTATCGGGATTAACCCGAACATTTCATCATACATATATATAACATCCATACACATAAATACAAGAAATAATGACAATCACATAATTATATAAATCTCCAAGGATATAATAGTCAATTTATCCTTAATGACACTCTTGTAAATACCTAGAACTGTCAGGGGCAATATTATCAATTCAACCTCAATGACATCTTGGTAAATATGCTAAGCTGCCAGAGGTATTTCTGGAATTTCATCCTCAAGGGCAGCCTTGTAATTATCTAAACTACAGAGGGTAATAACGTCTTTTTAAGCTTAGTGGCAGTCTTGTAAATATACAAACCTACCAAAGGCATTTCTGGATTTCAGCCTCAATGAAATCCTTGTAATTATACAAAACAGTCCGGGACATTTATGGAATTTTAGCCTCAGTGGCAGCCTTGTAATTAAACAAAGCGGCCAGGTGTAATTCCGGGATTTCAGTCCTGGTGGCACCCCTATAATTACCCCAAACTAACAAAGGCAGTTCTGACATTTTTACACCTGCGGTAAATAATGAAATACAAGATCTAGAGCGGTAAAAATCCAAAAATTTACCCTTCTCCACCAAAACTGTTCCTGTTAGCCAACCGACCGGTTTCTATCCCATTTTCCGGCCACAACTCTACCCTAGTTGATCCTCAACAACAACAACAACAACAAACGTTCATCAACACAGATTTCACATCCGACAAAAGGAAAATATAAAAGAGGGAGGAACTTTTACCTCTCGAGATCCCACCCGGGGACCCTGTACCCATCGGCTACAACAACACGGTGCCACTCAGACACTCACACTCGTCAACCGTGCTAGCGGCTCCCAACGGTGCTCCCCACGTCACATTCGACCTCCATAGCCTCTGGTTTCCTCGATCCAAGCTCGGTCCCCTCCCCCTTCTCGACTGGACCCTCTGCCTGCCATAACTCGACGATTGAAGTGGACGACGGGAGGCACGACAACTACAAGCGTGTGTCACAGCTGACCCGGTGGAGTCCTTGCTCCGACCCTAGAGAGAAACGAGAGGTGAGAGAGACCAGTTGAGAAGAGAGAGATTGGGAGGAGAGTGTTTGAGTTCCTCTCCTCCGGCTTTACGATAAGTCAGAAATTTGGGGAAACTTCATTCAGGGAAGTTGTAGAGGAAGTTAATACGAACTCGTGGGTATGTCATATGAAGTAATCGGAGTTCGTATGAGGAAGTTATTCGGGTTAATGTGTTGTTACTGTACGGTAAATAGTAAATGACATAAAATATCTAATTACTCTTCACGGTAAGTTTATCATAGTTGATCTGGATCGTTGATTGTGAAGATCAAATCTGAGTCGTTGTATATATACTTTATCTAGTGCCTCAACTCTTGTGGCAATGTCAATGTGATATCCAACTTCTAAAATTTGTCAATATGATACACATACTTTATTTTCGCTATTAATGTGAGATCGAATACCATATTCCGTCACATCGTCGTTGGTTTAGTCAAGTGACGTGCACGTGTCATTCATAAAAAAAATTAATTAAAAGACCAAAATGACCTTTATTTGAACTTTTTGTTAATTCTCTCTTCGTTTTCTTTTGAATCAATATAATCTCAATTGTCATCTCCGTCTGCTAACAGCACCACTATCATCACATCTCATCTCCCAATGGCGATTGAAACACCTCAAAACAAGATTATTTGCCGCTCAAAGCTCCTGGACACCCCCCTCCCAAACCATCTACCTCTCCACTCGCTCCTACATATTATTTAATATTTATTAATAATATTATATTTATAAAAATATTATCTAATTATTTTTAAACGGATCCGGATCCTAAACGGAGCGGATCAACCAAGATTCTGATCCCATCCGTTTAGTAAACGGGTTAACGGATCTGGGTCCTTAACATATCAACGGGTCAAATTTTCGTTACAAACCCGCTTAAAAATCACGGATTCGGAGCGGGGCTAGATAAGATCCAGTCTATTTATAGGTCTACGTGCACATCACTTGACTAAACTGATGGTGACGTGACGCCTCCGACCTCACATTGATAGCGAAATTAAGTATGGGTATCACATTCACATGTTTTAGAATTTGGATTTCACATTGGCCCTAGCACAAGAGTTAAGGGACTGGTGGTTATCTACAGTTGTTTGCCACATCACTAATTTAACAGTTTCGTTACGAAAAATGGACAGAGTCATCTCATTGATATCATAACAAAAGATCAGCTATCATATTAATAGAGTTTAGAGTTTGAGTATCACATTGGCTCTGCCACAAGAGTTGAGGGACTGATGGTAAATTTACCTCATCTGAAAATAGAGGTGCTAGAAATAAGTGTTTTTTTGGTTTTTAAGTCTAGGATAAACTAGGTTTAGTAGCCTAAAGAGATTGCTTATTTCTTTCGGCCCTTATGGTGGATTATTTTGGTATTGTTTGTTGAATTATAAATGAATGACTTCGATTCAAAAATATTAAATATTGTTTACCGACATTTTTTGAAGTATATTGAGTTTTTTTTTGAACAAAATGAAAATTTAGTTGGTAATCGAATGTCAGAATGGCAACATACAATAACAACAAGGGTTATATAGTACCATTGGATAAGAAAATTTACTCACTTATTTATGAGCTTAGCAGAGGTTAAAATAAAAAAAACAGATTAATTTCACTTTGCTCACCTAAGGTTTATGGCCAACATTATTTCACCCTCTGTATTCTTAATTTTAAAAGTTAACACCCTAGATTTTTCAATTTTCATCAATCATTCTCAATTGCTGAAATTTTATGTAATTTAAACATTTATTATAACTTTATAACTCATTTTAAGGGAAAATATAGTCATCTAAGTGATCTAACAACAAAAATCGTATTTTAGAACCTTTTTCTAATACTAAATATTAGCATTTAACGTCTAAGTTGGTCGAAATTTTAGCAATTAGCATGATTGATGAAAATTGAAAATCTTATGGGGTAAACTTTCAAATTAAGAGTACAGATGGTGAACTTATGTTAGCCTCGTAGTTCACGTGGGTAAACTGAAATTGATATAAAAAACGCTAGATAAAAAGAGATACTAGGGAAGCATATCATTGGAGGCAATACGCTCAATTGTGATACTCCAAGTCATATGCAACCATCTTGATGTAGCTAACTCATATAGTCCGCCAACTCAAACCCATACAGAGACAATTAAACTGTCCTCATAACCCGAGAGCTAGCTATTTTAAGATCAAACACATTAGCCTAATCCCAAGTCTGGTCTTGTTTTACTATGAGCCCAGCTTGCCCGGGCGAATGCCTAATGACTCAAGACATTAAAATGTGTAAATGTGTTACATATCTACTAATCATTATATCAAATGGTTTATGTTTAGTGTACAAACCTACAAACCACTGATATTATTTAGGCTACACCAACTTTGTCATGGTAAGATCAGAAATCGTGTATTTTACATATCCATACCATTAAGTGCTTTGGTTTCTGAATCAAATGATTGTTATTCTCCGTTTTTCATGTATTCACCAGTTTTATTAATGGATGCTACGGAAACCGCATATCCCTTGTTTAATAAAAAAACAGAAAAGCAATGATTTAGTGCAAAACAAAATCAAAAACCTGAAACTAACGATTTCATTTGCCACAAGTCATTTTCTTAACCTCTAATGATCTTCAAATATAACCTTCCCTCTCTCTAAACCGTAGAGAACGAGAGAAGCCAGATTTGATCGAGCGCCTGTCTTGTTGTGCTCGTAGCCATCGCAAGCCTCTGGCCTTGGCGATGCCCTATGGTACGACCGGACGGGTTTGGTGGAGCAATTCCTTACCATGGAGTAGAAGATCGGCAAGGTTCTCTCTCCTATTTATTCGTTTGAAGCCATGGATGAGTCGGGTTTGCAAGGAAAGGATGGAGGGTCTTTGGTGTCGTTGGGACGGAAGACAGACAAAACTCAGAGATTACAGACTGGTTCGGGTGGCTTCGATCAGATCGATGTTTGCAGGTTAAAGACACAGAATTGTTTTCTGTTCTGGATCTGGTTACATCGAGAACGAGGTGGCGGTTTGTGGCTAGTGGCGATGGCGATTCACGTTGTCCGATATGAATCGGACGGCGACTCGGTACTGGTCCGGCTTGGCAGTAGAGGGGGCGCGGTATGGAGAGGTCGAGGCTTGGACTTGGGTTGTGATAATGTTCTAGGTCCAATTGATCAGATCTCGAATGTGCTTGTTTCTATAGGCTCCTTGGGGGCAGGCAGCTGAGCTGGGGCTCTTTATGGGCCTTGGTGTTGGTTATTTTTTATTTTTGTTTTCTTTAGTTTAGACAAGGTTGTTTTTTGGTCTAGAGTAATTTACTTAGAGGTGTATTCAATTGGGAGGCTATAAGATTTTTTTGATTTCACAAATCTTTTAAAGGATTTCATTAGTTGATTGATTTTGTAGGATTCCAACGTAGTGGGTATAAATAGCAAACCTCATCTGAAATTCCACCTCTAGAGGTGAGATTTTGACGCCTTTCTCTTTTCCGTTCTTTCTTTCTGAATGGTGAAAACAAAACACAAAGAATAGAAGAGACGTCTATCATCCCTGCCTCTCTAGGTTTGCTTTGCTAGGGTTCGTTTATGGGTTTCTGGGAAGAGTCACGACATGCATACACCTATTTCAACACCAAGAATTGAAGAATGCATGAGCAAGCAAATGATTTCATGTTTCGTTCGAGATTCCATTTTTCCGTTGGTAAAAGTGAGATCATTGCCGACGGAAAATCGTTTCTTCCGTCCACTAGGACTATAAAAATATTTGTTTATTTTTTATTTTTCATTTATTCTTTTTGATTTTGAATTTAATTTTTATTTTCATAAATTGTTATTTATTTGTTTTTATTTTTAATTTATTTACCGATAAAATTCATAATATAATATTAATTTTTGTTGTTATAGAAAGAATTATAATATTTAAACTTAATACTAAATTATTATTAATATAAAAATTATACATTAATAATTAAAATTGTTCATACATAAGAAAAATGTTTATACATTTAAAAATCATCGGCGTCAAATGCCGGAGAAGACTGTGGAGGAGGAGCCGAATACGACTGTGGAGGAGGAGTATAGAAGGCTGAGGAGGAGGAGGACCCGTAAACAAGTCGAGAGGAGCTTCTATACCTAAGCGAGAGAAGATGAAATCCATCCGTCCGTTTACTTCGGCCATCTTATCGTCGTACCACGCATTTCTTGCCTCAGCGTCTCAGTCCGCTGCTTCCAATACTGGACCTCCGGTTCAAGTCGGTCTGTGACCTCTCGAAGCCGCTCTGTCTCTTCATGTGGAGGCGCACGACTACGCATGGTCGAGCTGGATGAGGACTGACTCAAGTCTCGCTCACCTCCTCGTCCCATCCTTTTAATCTCCTTGCCTTTACGCTTGATCAGCACAACATCCAACACATCAATTTGTTGTGATGCTATGTTTTCCATGATTTGCTCCTCCGTAGCTTTAGGGTTTGACTCCTTATAGCTTGTTTTTCGTGCTTCTACCTCCTGAAGCATCTTGTCCTGCATAAACAAAATAATGCAATTGTTATTACTTAAACAATCATATATATATATATATATATACCAACCACATAATTCAACAAAAATAAAATCAACATTCTTAATTAATACTAAGAATCCAAATTAATAAAGTGAAATAATTAAATTATTAATTAAAGAAAATATACTTACATATTTCTGGGTGGCCAATTCATCTCCGGGTCTCACATAGCTCTGCTCGAATCCCTTGAAGATCGGCAACGGCTCACCTTTGTTCCTCAGATCCTCCATAATGTAGATGATAAGAGAAGACCCGCTGTGGCGATGCGTCTTCTTCAAACCACGGTTCTTCTTGTTAGCCTCCAAGAGTTTCTGATACACAATTTAATTAAAATATCATTATTTTTTTAAAACATATATTCACTAATATCTTATTTTAAATAAATAATGTATGTGTAAACTTAATTTACAAAATTATTTTATAATATTTAAAAGGCATATCTTGAACCCGTCGCTCTCAAAATGCGTGCAAAGAAATGTCCACTCATCCTCCCTCCCATAAAACTCCCCCGGCATTTCTCCTGCTTCATGCTCCTTGTAGACATTGTGACACTGCCATTTCCACTTCTTGTACCATGATTGTGCAGTGTCCAAAATCCACTTGAACGTCACCTCGTCATTTTTATCCCAAAAGTACGATGGCTAAGAAAAAAAATTCAAATATTAATACAAATAATATGTATATTAAATTATCCAAATTAATAACACTAAGTAAATTACGTGCGAATTTACTTACCGACAATGAGTTTCACACCTTCCACTGCTCCGGTTGCTCAAGGTCATGGAAAGTCTTAGCCCTGATCCCAACTAGGGACCGTACGGCCGACCCTATGTCCTGGACCAAAAGACTGTTCACCCCCTTCAGCTTTGGTCCCTTCATTTGAGGGTAATACTCTACCAGTATTTCCCCCTAGTCTCTTGCACAAAGCCTCTGTCGCCTTTCACACACAAACCCCCATTTATTTTTCGGTGGGGGACCTGCATGAAATTAAACAAAATATGTGTCATTGAACTTATATTTACAAACTAAAAAGGTGGCAAGTTAATATAAGTAAATGAATAAATAAGTAAATAAAATATGATAGAAATAAATAAAAAATTATAATAATAAGACTTGAAAATAAAATATTTAAAAAATAAAGAAATTAATTAGGTTTTTTATTTTATTATTACATTTTATATTTTATTTAAAAATTTATGTAATTAATTTTTATTGTTGTTGTTTTATTTAACAAAATAAAATAAAATAATTAATTTTTATAATCAATTAATACTTATAAAAGTAATTTTTACCTGTGCTTGTGGCCTTTGCTTTGCAGCGGGCACTAGGAACAGGCTTGCTAACGGTAGAAGACTCGGTGGATGGTGCCGATGTTCCGGTCGTGGCTCAGTAGTGGAAGTCGTACCGGATGTGGTGATCGGTGACCTGATGATCAAAGGAGGAGCCCCTGGTGGTACTGTTCCTGTAACACCCCGTCCTGAAAGTTACCTTTTTACCGGGATTAGACGGGTTACAGAGGGTGGTAACCGCGCTGTTAATTTTCCCCGAATTAATGTTTGAGTTTAACATCGAGATATTCTCGGTTTTGGTGGAAAATAGAATTAATGTCCTGAGGGGTAGATTTTGTTAATACTAGTCTTACGGTATGTCTGGAATATTTTCCGGAGCTACAAGCTGTTTATTATGAATTTATCCAATTTACGGATGTAATAAATGTTAATTACTTTACCGTAAAAGATAACTTTACGATAAGTCGAGAATTTGGAGAAAGTTTCTTCAGGAAAGTTGTAGAGGACATTATTACGAACTCGTGAGTATGTTCTATGAATTAATCGGAGTTCGTATGCGAAAGTTATTTGAGTTAATGATTAGTTTCTGTGTGGTAAATAGTTAATAACTTTTTCATAGTTGATTTGGGCCGTTGATGGTGGAGATCAATTAAGGGTCGTTTGTTTATTTATATCCTAAGCTCAAAAGGGTGAACACATAAACCCTTGAGCACACTTTTCAGACATAAGCACATATCAGTTTCAAACCAAAAATTCAGATGCCCCAATTCAAATATCATTACTATTCTCTGATGCAATGCATATTGTACTGCATATGGGAATAATTGACATGGGGACAGAATCCACACAGTAACAGAATGCTTAAAAGAGTATCACATCATAGAGTTCCAGATCGAGCTTGGTTGATCAATAATTGACATAAACACCACAATTGTTCCAATTCACAATCTGAATCATTAACATTATCTTCAAATTCAAGAACACCCATTGAGCGAAATTTGGACTTTGATCAGTAACAAAATTTCGAATAGTTTTCTTAGTTTTAGAAACAAATCAAACACACCATTGACGAACAATGATTTAGTATAAACCAAAATTGAAACTAAATGACCACGTATAAAGGAGATAGAGGGAAGAGAAGAGGGACCTGAGAGGTGGATCTTCAACAATGGTGAGGATCGTCTGAGAGAATCAAAGCAAGAGTTTTGACTTCTAAGTTAAGGGAGAGAGTTGTATGAAATAGAGAAGTGGGGGTCGGAGAGGGCCTAGGAGAGCTGGGAGGTGGAGGAGGCAGTGGTGTATGTGGCAGTTTTTTGCGGAGGAGGCGGAGAGTTCGAGTTCGATAGGGCTCCGATGTGGCGGTCTTTGTTTGAGTTGGGGCTTTTATACTTAGTCAACATTATCTTAGGCGACGGAATGGAATCTTCGGCCAAGTATAATTCAATTTTTGCGGAAAAAAAAAACGGAAAATTTTCCGCCAAAATTTTCAGCCTCTTAGTCGACGAAGAAAAATAAATTTTGCTTTTATAAAGTGGTATGATTTGCTTCATCTCTTCTCTCTTGACTTCTAGATAACATTTTCCGTCGACTAGGGTACTAGGGGCATTTTAGGAATTTCAGCCTCAATGATATTCTGATAATTAACTCAAATTGCCAGGGGCAGTATGTCATTTTGGCCTCAGTGGCAGTTTTGTAAATATTCAAAACTGCCAAGGGCATTTTTAGGATTTCAGTCTCAGTGGCAGTCCGGTAATTATCTTAAACTACCAGGGATATTTTAGGAAATTTAATCTTAATGGCAGCCCCTGTAAATATACAAAACAGTCAGGGGTATTTCTTCCCTAGTCGACTAAGAAAAATAAATTTTCTTCAACATTCTATTTCAGGGTTTAGGGTATGACCCCTGGTCGACGAAAAAAATTTTAATTCGTCGATTAAGGAAAAAATTCGTCGACTAAAAAAATATTCGTTCTGCACCGTGTCAGAGAATTATTGAACTTTATTTTCTTAGCCGACTGAATATTCTGTCGGCAAAGAATATATCTTAGTCGACTAAGAGACACCTAGTCGACGAATAATATTTCGTCGACTAAGAGATACCTAGTCGACGGATAATATTTCATCGACTAGGTATCTATTAGTCGACAGATCAAGTTTCGTCGATTAGGTAAGTCTTAGTCGACGAAATATGTCAACTGAATTATCCGTCGGCTAGGAGTTTCATAGTCGACGGAAATGGTCGACGAAAAAATTCTGTCGGCTATGACACTTTTAGTCGACGAAAAATTTATCCTTTCCAATGAAAATATTTCCGTCGGCTAGCGTAATCCTAGCCGACGGAATAGTCCTGGTTCTATCGCCTAAGAGCCTAAATCCACTAGAGATTGTCTTCTATGAGTCCTTGTAATGGATCTTAGACCTTGTTGTGCATCTCATATAGAGTGAGTTTGGTAATAATACAGTATGGTATATGGATTACTAACTTAATATTGTTAATAGTTCTTGTTAACTTATGCACACTTTCTTGTGGTCTCTAAGTTGTTTTCAACATCTGTGATTCATGTCATTATATTTTAAAACAGATGGAGGAAGAAGCTCAGATGTTCATTAACACGATCAAACACTCAGACATTGAGCAGTTGATATGTTATCTATAGAGCTGTAAGAGCTGCAACTCATACATTTGTTCTGGAGAAGTGGAGAGAAGTTTCAAAAACTTTTCCTTTGGATTTTGTTTCCTCAGAACTTACTATCTCATATTTTTATATGAGGGAGATTTTTATTTAACATACATGTATTTGAGATCCATATTGCTTGTATAAAGTGGTATGATTTGCTTCTCTAGTCTCTCTTGAGTTCTAGATACATGTTATTTTAACATACAACTATCTATAAGATGCAATTTCATTCAAAATAAATATTATAATCATAACTATTGATAATGATATATACTACATGGCACAAGAAAAAAAATCACAAGAGATGTATAGGTGTAGATAGAATACTTCTTTTTAAATCCAAACAAATTAAGTTGATAGAATACTGTAGATTCTTTTTAAATCCACGTGGAGTTAAAACAATCTGTAGAGTATGCAGAATCCATGAGAATCAACAGTATTTAAAATCTGTCATAATCAATTAAAATTCAAATTGAATACACCTCCCTTAGTTTTGGACTTATAACTAGGGTAGTTGATGCTCTAGGGTAGCCCCTTTTGTGTAGGGTGGTCTCAGAAGTAGTCAATAATAATAGGTTGGCAGACGCTGACAGATTCTGGTCTTAGTTACTTGGTCATTGTTTTAGCTTCAAGGAATGGTTGAGACATAGAGATTGCTTAGGGCTGCTTAGCTGGTTTCACACATAACATTTTTTGCAGGGTCTGAGAGGACGAATCATGTTCATGTTGTATTCCTACATTTGATTAATGATTATTGTCATCATTTCAAAAACAAAAAAAACAAAACTGAAACTAATTTAAATCTTGAAAATAATATATTACCAAATGAGATTGGAGTCATTTGCCTTATTTTCTTATTTTGAAAAACGTTATTTTCGTCGAAGTAAGTTTAATTGTACGAATCAACCTGTGACTACAATTTTGTGAAAATGATCTGCTTTTAGTTATTGTTATTGCAGTTGCCATAAAAACAAGATGTAATTAACTTGACCGCACAAACCCAATTCCTTTTACATTATTGTAAAATTTGACTGTTAATAAAATTGATTTTTATTTTTTTACCTAATTTAAATGGTCCTCGACTGGTATATAAACCATACCCAGACACCCTAGCATGTATATTTTGCATATACACTTATCAGCAATTCATCATCATGAGTTCTCATTACCTTATTGCAATCTTTGCTCTCCTCCTTCCTCTTCTCACAGCTGCAGTAGACAACAGCGGTCACTCTACTTCAATCGATGCTTGGATTGCCTTGAAGAACATTAGCGACCCTCACGTCACAGAGATCGCAAATTATGCAGTTGATACATATACCCATCAAAAACAAAAGCACTTGATCTTTCAGAAGGTGATTGAGGGAAACTGCAAGATTAACTTTGCTGGAACTCTTTATAAACTTGTCATTAGAGTCAAGGATGAGAATGTTCGTTTACCCACAGCCGATTACCTGGCTGTCGTGTTATCAAAGGAGCCTGTCTCCAAAAAGTTGATCTCATTTATGCAGATCACAAATTAAATTAGAACATAAAATTTTTCTTTGATTAATTTCAAATGAAAAGTACTTAGTATGTTACCTTTTGATATAAAAAAAAAATAAAAAGTTCGCATTATAAAAAATAAAAAGTTCGCATTCATGCTTGGGATTTGTGGTTTTCTATCTTGTTTAACTTGCATGAATTTATCTTTTTTTTCATTTTTACAAGAGCTAGTATGGTTGTCCTCAGTGCTGTCAAAACTCGCATGAAATAAAACGTGAACCTGCACGATTAAAAAGCGGATCAACGGCAGGTCACCCGTCATGACCCATTTAATAAACGGGTCAACCACATGTCAACTCGCCAACACAAAATGAGCACACATAACACGTTTATTAGATGAGTCGGGTTATATAAAATATAACTCTCGTACACGACCCATTTAAAATGTAATATTACATGTGTACAAGGCATAAAGGTTAAGTGCGTTTTTCTTCACTTTAGCTTAGGGTTACAATAACACTATAAATTTTCTAGTTTCAGTCTTGTATAGATACACAAACCTTAAGGTCATGGGTCATTTTATCGAACACGACACGACCTATTTATTAAATGGGTTAAACGGATAACTCATTTAAGAAATTTCTTTCATGAAAGTTGTAGTGCTCGACGATACGAGCCTGTGGACATGCAGCATGAGTAAATTGGATATCGTATGAAGAAATTATGGTCAATGAAAATTTGGTGATTTTATTATAAATATAAAAGTTTTGGGTAACTTTCAGAAAACCCCAAACTTTTCTTCCTTCAGAAAAGAAACCCGAGCTCTATCGTCGGTAGACTTTCGATCCGCCTAGCTCTGCCGTCAGCGAGAGTTAGGGAGCGTGTTTGGTGTCGTTTTGAAGATAGAAATGTCGTTTACAAGTTAGGGTGGTGGTTGGAGCTATCTCGCCGTCGTTAAGGAGAAATCACTGCAAGAAGAGCACCTTAACACTGTTCATTGTTACCAGAGTTCTCCGTCCTCTGGCCACCAATCCGGGCAATCTAGGTATATTGTTTTGTAGATCTCTATTAGTACAACATTCCTGTAAAATTTGGTAATCCAATTTAGTATGTGGGGAGAATTAAATATTTGAAATCCTTGGGTTTATAATTTGGGATATTAAGTTTTTGTTTCAATTGACCAGGTTTAGGCTTCGAATTAGCCTTTGACCCCTTCATGAAAATTGTATAGAATGTTGAGACGAAATTTCTGTTAAAATTTAGTGGCGATCGGTGGTGGCCTAAAAAAGGTTGCGTTGGCGGTAGAGCTGCCGTGTTTGGGGTGGTTTTTCTTGCTGATTAATTTGTTAAAAATGAGAGAAGGCCAATGGTGGAATGTATGTAAATTTGAAGTAACGTTGGTTGGGTTTCAGATTTTCTGAAGGATTAGAATATTTTGGATAAATAAGTTGTAACTCGCTATTGGAAAATTATCGATTAGGCGTGAGGAAATTGTTAAACGACTTTTACAAAAACAGTGGGGTTTAAGGCCGCATTTCCAGTAATTTCAGAAGTGGCATGGAGTGAGGATGAATGATAAGTAGGAAAATTAATTTGTTGTTTATATGTTTAATTTCATTTTTTGAAGTCTTGATTGTATCCTCGCTTCCGTGCTTTAATTGCTCGACCTAGCGTGTAGGAGACTTACCGTGTGGCAGTAGAATTATCATCAGAAATTTTGAGGTGAGTAAATCTCACTGTGGTTCATATTAGTTTTTATATAATAATTGACCGTAATAATATTGGTTGGATGTCAATTTCCATTATATGTAGTTGGCCGGAAATTATATTGTTTGATTAATACTTTCCGTATAATTTATTAGATCATAATTATGTCGTCTTGGTTGTTAATAGAGTATTCAGGTGATAATATTCCATGAGAGTGTGTGTGTATATATATACATATACCCAAGTATGATATATTTTTAATATATTATAAGGAGTTATTGATATATGTTAATATACGGTGAGCATACACTACCAGGATAAGCATTTTAGCCGACGAAATTTTTTCGTCGGCCTGTTCACATTTTTCGTCGGCTATAACCTTAGCCGACGACACGTCGTCGGCTAAGTAGTCGTCGGCTATAAGTCGTCGGCTATACTTATAGCCGACGAAATAAAGTCCGTCGTCGGCTATACTCCACCACTTAGCCGACGAATTTTTAATATTATTTCGTCGGCTAAGTGTTGGAGTATAGCCGACGAAATAATATATTTTAATTCGTCGGCTATACTTCAACACTTAGCCGACGAATTTTATATATTATTTCGTCGGCTAAGTGTTAGAGTATAGCCGACGAATTACAATATATTATTTCGTCGGCTATACTTCAACACTTAGCCGACGAAATAATATTAAAAATTCGTCGGCTAAAGTTTTAAAAATTAAAAAATAAATAGAGAATAGCCGACGAAATTAGCACAGTTTCGTCGGCTATGATATTTTTAGCCGACGAAAGATGGCAAATTTCGTCGGCTATTGTCTATTTATTTTTTAATTTTTAAAACTTTAGCCGACGAAATATGGTAAATTTCGTCGGCTATAGTACTTTTTATACTAGAAACCCAAACAAAATTTATACATTACCATCCAAGCAAGCTGCAAATTACAGAAACAATTTCATAACCAACAACAACACACCATCTAAAGTAACATAAATATTTTGCATTAAATTTTCAATTCATAAATTGTTCATAAAACCTAAAAAGTAAATTTATATTTGTTCATAAACCTAAAAAACTAAATAAATAATTGTTCATAAACTTAAAAAACTAAATAAAATCGATATCGTCTAAATCAATATCTGCTCCAGGATGAGGTTGTTGGGGAAGTTGGGGAGGTTGCGGCGGCTGAGGTAAGACAATAGGCGGGGGCATGGGCGGAAGCGGAAGTCCCTGCTGCTGTGCAGCTACAAAATCTTGCATGTACTGGTACATCTGCTGCTGCTGTGTCTGCTGGGCGGCATGGGATGCTATAGTGTACTCCTGTAGAGCGGCAGTATATGCTTCTTGGGCGGCCTCTCTCGCGGCAGTATATGCTGCTCGGGCGGCCTCTCTCTCGGCATTATATGCTGCTTGGGCGGCTTGTTGTTCCCGTAACATCTGAACTTCCGCCTCAAGCTGAGTCGTTCTGCTGCTGGTCGAGGCTCCTTTTTTCTGAAACCCAGGAGTGGTTTTCAGTACCCCCTCGCCCTTCTTTCCCAGGCCCCGACAGTAGAAGTTATTTCCTCGCGGTGGGAAGGCTGTGCCCATGATCCTGGCCCCAACGCTGAGATCCGAACTGTCGATCCGGGACATGGCTTCGGACATGTCCTCCTCTTGCGTGTCAGGCCATGTCTCCCTGACTATAGCAGCCATCACCTCGTCACTAGCCTGCCTCACCCTCGCCTAATTTGATAGGAAAAAAAAATTAATTAACATTTTAAAATATATATATATACATATAATTTACTAAATTTTAAAACGTAAAACGACTTACAATATCCTCCTGGGAGTCAGGATATGCCCTCTCGTACGTATAGACGTACTGGTTGACCTCTGGATGTTCCCTGGCCGCCTCCTCCATCAACGATGCGAACGGTCTAGAACCGGCATGATGGTTCCTCATGTTGCGTTGCCGGTTCTGAGCGTTCACCCGGGAAACGGCCTACAAAGGAATCGAATTAGTAAAATATTTTAAAACGTATTAAATATAATTCAATATAATAAATAATTATTTTTAATTACCTGTTTATGTGGGTTGTTGAATTCCGATATCAGAAGCCAACGCCACTCGTACTCCCTGAACTGGAACTCAAGGGGGGTGCCGGAACGTTCGTTCCCATGTGTAGTCCAGTGGGTCCGTAACTCGTTCTTCCACTCCTTGTACCTGTAATACGCCAAAAAAAATATAAATATTATAAATTAAACATAGTTTTTTTTTGTCCTTAACTTTGCAACGTACCTTCCCCCGTGCACAACGTCCGCCCAGGTGTTCCTCAGGTACTCGGGAACGTCAAACCACACCTGCATTTAAACATTTATTACTTTAGACGTTCATAAATCTACAATGTAATAAATAATGTTAAATATGAATTTTGTTATACTTACCGACATGGCGTTGTGGACCATGTCCTTAACCTCCTGTGGGACCTCGCCCCAGTCTGACCACAACATAGGGACTCTATCCCTAATAAGCGCTCCCACGCGGCCAGAGTACATCCTCGTCTTGCCGCCCGATACTACGTTCCCACCCTCGTCAGTATCAATGACGATCCTTCCCGATGTACTCACTGTCTTCTCGAGAGCTTTCCCCGTGACCGGACCTCTCTTCTTCCTTGTCGGCTTGGCTCCGACGGTACCTATCATAAATTGATGATTAGACGTTGGGGCGTTGGTACATTATAACATAACAAATTACTTGTATAAATATTACCTGAGGGCGTTGGGGCGGATGCGACGGACTCCGACTCTGCAGCCGACGATGATACCCTCGCAGAAATTAACTCTGTAGCAAACGGCACGTACAGATACACCGCTGATGGGGTCACCTGGGGGGGTAGTGGATAAATCGGCGCCCCTGAGTCATCGACTGCAGGTATTGCCGGTATGAAGCGCGGAAGGAAGAGAAGAGGCGGCGGCATCTGTACCCCGGAAGACCCACCCTCCGATGCACTAGGGCCCGGTGCCGGTGCCCTACGTATCTCAGGCATACGTGGTGCAGACACCTCTGCCTGAGTCGGAGGCCACAACTGCCTCGAGGAGTGAGGGCCGCTGGGCTGCCTGGAGGAGCGCGGTACGCTAGGCTGCCTGGAGGAACGAGGGGCGTCCTGCTGGCCAGAGGAGCGAGGGGCGCTAGGCTGCCTGGAGGAGCGAGCAGCGTCCGGCTGGCCGGAAGAGCGAGGGGCGCTAGGCGCCCTGGAGGCAAGAGGGCCATCTGGCTGCCTGGAGGAATGTGTCGGCTCCAGAAGAGACGCCCGTCGGGCCGTCATTGGGCCCTGAAACGAACCTCGAGGGTTGCTAGACGTTCCCTCTGACGATTCACCCCTGCCCTTCGAACTCTTTGATCTGCTGAATAATCCTTTCATCCTAAAAAAAATAATTAATATTTTGTTAAATTAAAAATGAACAATATACCAAATTAAAAATGAACAATACATCCAAATACACCCAAAATACATCCAAATATACTAAATACACCCAAATACATCCAAATATACTAAATACACCCAAATACATCCAAATATACTAAATACACCCAAATATACTAAATACACCCAAATACATCCAAATATACTAAATACACCCAAATATACTAAATACACCCAAATACATCCAAATATACTAAATACACCCAAATACATCCAAATATACTAAATACACCCAAATACACCCAAATGTACTAAATACACCCAAATACATCCAAATATACCTAAATACACCTAAATACACCCAAATACACCCAAATACACCCAAATGTACTAAATACACCCAAATACATCCAAATATACTAAATACACCCAAATACATCCAAATATACTAAATACACCTAAATACACCTAAATACACCCAAATACACCCAAATGTACTAAATACACCCAAATACATCCAAATATACTAAATACACCCAAATACATCCAAATACCCCCAAAATACATCCAAATATACTAAATACACCCGAATACATCCAAATATACTAAATACACCCAAATACACCCAAATATACTAAATACACCCAAATACATCCAAATATACTAAATACACCCAAATACACCCAAATACATCCAAATACATCTAAATACACCCAAATACACTCAAATACACCCAAATTCACCCAAATATACACCCAAATTCAGTAAATACACCCAATATAATTCAACATTATCACAACATAATACAATTCAACATTATCACAATATAATTCAACACAATTCAATATAATGCAATATATTGAAAAAACAACCCAAATTTGTTCTATAATACAATATAAACATGAAATTTCATACCTAATTGGTTTGGGAGATGAGGGAGGCGGAGTGGAGGCCGGAAACCGTCGAAAATGGCGAAAGAAAATCGAGAGGAGAGGAAGAAACCGTCCGGCCGAGAAGGAGAAGTGGAGAAAGTGGGCTTCTGTTCGGCTGCATTCGAATTTATAGGAAGAACTATAGCCGACGAAATAAAAATTTCGTCGGCTATAGTCCAACTTTAGCCGACGAAATAAAAAATTCGTCGGCTATAGATGGACTTTAGCTGACGACAAAACCCTAATGTCATCGGCTAAAGTCCAACTATAGCCGACGAAATTGTTTTAGTAATTTCGTCGGCTAAAGTCCACCTATAGCCGACGAAATTACTACGAATGTTAGTAATTTCGTCGGCTAAAGTATATTTTATAATTATTTAGTAAGTTCATGCACAATTTATTTGTTTTATCTTGTGAAACGAAAAACCGACCGTCAGATATCATCATTATGTTGAAACATGTGTGAGGGGAAAATTTCAGCATCATCGGACACACGTAAGGGCTCGATCCGCACGGTCAATCCCGTTGGTCAAACCCCTAAACACAAACAAACGGTGATTTGGCCACCTAAAATACGTATTCTGTCCGGACCGTCAACTACAAATAGTTTCATATCGAGGAGACGCAACTAGCGGTATAAAATTTATACGAAAAATAACCGGCGGAGATAGGGCGTCCTCTATGGCGAACGAATAGAAAAAATGCAATGACCGCAAGTATTGGCACCGAAACTTATCGGAATTACGTGAAATTTCAACCGTAGACATATTTCATCGTTCCGGGCATATCTTATCTCACGACCTTTTTTTGTTTGAAGCATCTACGTATAGTTTGTTTTTAAAACGGAACATTTACTTAACACTTAGTCAATTAGTTATACAACATTAGTAGGCATACTTTGATTGTGACAATCCATCTTGTGAAACGGAAAACCGACCGTCGGATATCATCATTATGTTGAAACATGTGTGAGGGTAAAATTTCAACATCATCGGACACACGTAAGGGCTCGATCCGCACGGTCAATCCCGTTGGTCAAACCCCTAAACACAAACAAACGGTGATTTGGCCATCTAAAATACGTATTCTGTCCGGACCGTCAACTACAAATAGTTTCATATCGAGGAGACGCAACTAGCGGTATAAATTATTATTTTATTAATTTAACTTTAGCCGACGAAATATTAGGGTATTCGTCGGCTATACTTTAGGGTTTAGGGGTTAGGGTTTAGGGTTTAGCCGACGACATATTAGGGTATTCGTCGGCTAAGATACTTTTAGCCGACGAAACATGTTATATTTCGTCGGCTAAAACTGTCAAATAGATAAAAAAAACAGTTGGTTTAACCGTACCCATAACAATTTCCTGCATATATAACCAACATTCAGATACATTATGAATTGTAGAGCTTGTACCATATAAAACGCATCAAATTACGTAGTACAAATTCAAATAACTAAGAAGGCTCGTAATCAGAATCATCCGATGAGTCTTCTTCGGTGTCAGAATTAATTTCCGGTAATCTATGCATTTCTACATCACAAGAGTCGTCGTCTGTTTCTTGATTTGGATCCACATCAATAAGGTGAGCGTCTAAATCACGAATTCGAACCGAACGACCCGGTTTAAAATTATTAAGGCGAATTGTAGAGGAGTCAGGAATATCTATTGCACTGTGTTCTTGATACGCAACATTTTCTTCCTCGTCTTCGGCCTCTCCAAGTGTAGCCGCCCGGTAAATGTTTCGAGGGTGCACAAGATTGACTACTTTCCACGCGTCACCCTTAACAAGGTCATCAAGATAAAACACTTGTTTCACCGATGTCGCAAAAACAAAGGGGTCATCTTCGTAACAGCTTGTGCCAGTGTTCACCGATAAAATCCCGTACTGATCAATCTTCATGCTCTGCGAGCTTCTAGTATCAAACCATCTACACTTGAACAGGTGCACGGTCATGCCTTGCCCATAAACGAGTTCCACCACTGAATCAAGAACACCATAATAATCAACTCCATTCCGGCCACCATGCGCCATAACCCCAGAATTCTGTGTTCTTCGTCTGTTGTCTCTCATTTCACATATAAATTGCACGCCATTGACCTTGCACATCGGGTAAACTCTTGACATTATCGGCTTCATAGCTAGAAGTCTTAGTTCGTGAGACCAATTTGGGTGACCATCAAATTGAATATGGTTCATCTGCAACCAAAGATTCAATGTATTATAAATTAATATGAATAATTATGCAATCAAGGAGACTTGCAACATACAAAATTGGAGAATTACATACCCAATCGCCAAAATAGTTCGCGAACTCCTTGTTGTGGTAGTCGAGATCACCTTGAATGTCTGGACAGTGTAGATGGATGTCTTTCCAGTATTCAACTTCTTGACAGTTAATCAATACCCACCAATGGGCTATGACGAGCTCATGGGGTTGCAACTTGTAGGACTCTGGTAAAATTCCATAAACTTCAACATCATTTGAGAGTATGGAAAGGTTAAACTTCGGTTCATCAACCGGCATGGTCTGTGGAGTTTCCTTCAATGCTCCTAGATACAACTTCATGTAGGTGACGCACTCGTGCGCAATATATGCTTCTGCTATACATCCTTCAGGCGCGGATTTGTTAGCCACATAAGCTTTGTAGTCTCCAAGTTGTCTGTAAATAAATAAATTTGTTGTCATATGTTACGATTATACAATGAACATGTACAATAAAAACATTAGGTGTAAAAAACATACCTTTCCATAGGATACATCCAAGTATAGTGTACTGGACCGGTAAGCAACAATTGCTCGGGAAGATGGATCATCAGGTGCGGCATGATGTCAAAAAAATTTGGAGGAAATATTCTCTCAAATTTACACATGATATAAATAATGTCCTGTTGCATTTCCCGGAGATCAGATTTTGTCACTTCCCTTGTGCATAACTTCTGGAAGAATCTTGACAACGCTACTAACGGCTCCACCACCTGACGGGGAAGGAATGGTCGAATGAAAATAGGGAAGAGCCGTTGTAGCAGAATATGACAGTCATGACTCTTTAACCCGTACATTTTATTGTCCCGAATGTTTACACACCGGGCTATATTTCCTGCGTAGCCTGAAGGATACTTCACAGAACTCAACCACCTGAAAATTACGTTCTTCTGTTCAGGCTTCACGGTGTACGGAGCTTGAGGCATTTTTTTCTTCCCTTCTTTCAACCACAAATGTCTTCGTATCTCCATTTTTTTAAGATCAATGCGTGCCTTCGGACCGTCTTTCGTCTTTCCCTCCAAGTTCAGCACGGTTCCCACCACACTGTCACACACATTCTTTTCTATGTGCATCACATCTAGGTAGTGCCTGATCAACAACTTACTCCAGTATGGGAGTTCCCATAATATGCTCTTATGTGTCCAAAATTTATACCTGTCGGGTCTGTCAGGTATTGCCGCCACTATATTGGGATGATTGCTGAGCTGCCCAAAATCATACTCATTAAGCACTGCTAAAATTTCTTCCCCTGTCCATCTTCTAGGAGGCACACCAAGTTCTACAGTCCCATCAAATGCCTTGTCATCGAACCGCCATTCGTGATCATACGGAAGGAGAGTACGGTGACCCAATCTACATATCTTGTTGCAATGACTACTGCTCCCCTCATCGCTTAGGCACTCTGGACAAGCCTTGTATCCCCTAACAACGTTGCCCGACAACATCCCACGAGCAGGAAAATCACTAATGGTACCAACAACCATAGCATGCATCTGGAACATCTCGTGCATGAACTTATCATAAGTGGGATGACCAACGTCCCAAAAAAACTTAAGCTCTTCAATCAAGGGTCTCAAATACACATCGAGACACTTCCCTGGATAACCGGGTCCCGGAATCAACAAACTCAACATATTGTATTCCTTCTTCATGCACATCCATGGAGGAAGATTGTATGGTACCAAAATCACCGGCCATACACTGTATTGAAGACTCATGTTGCCAAAAGGATTGAACCCGTCGGATGAGAGCCCGAGCCTCACATTTCGGACCTCAGACGCAAAATGAGGAAACTCCCTGTCTATATGCTTCCAGGCCTCCCTGTCAGCAGGGTGTATAAGGGTATCTTCGCCTTGCAATTCCCTATCAGCGTGCCATCTCATAGATTTGGCCGTGTGTGATGACATGTACAACCGTTCCAGCCTATCCCTCAACGGAAAATACCGAAGTACCTTCATAGGTTTCCTATTGCCTGCAGGAGTCAACTTATACCTGTCACTCTGACATACTGGACATGTGTCAAGGTCACCAAGGTCATTCCCTTCTGGATCTTTACCCCAGAAGAGAACACAATCATATCTGCATGCATGGATCTTGATGTAGGAAAGCCCAAGATCTTTCAGTATACATCGGACCTTATGATGAGTGGTAGGAAGACGATGACCGTGGGGCAGCATCGAAGCAGTGTACTGTAGATACTCATCAACAGCCTTCACAGTCGATTTTGTCTCAACTTTAATCTTCATAACGTCCATCACACTTTCAAGAACCGTTTTCTGACAACCGGGGTACACAGGGGTCTGTTGGAAAGCAAGTAGTTTGTTGTACCTGTCAATACCAGCAGTGTTGACAACTCTAGGGAAGGGCTGCACCGGGTCAGACATATACGGTCCTTCAGAGCATACACCCCTCTCATAAGGAAACATATCGTTGATGAAGGCCGTTGTTGGATCGTTGGATGTACTGCCCGTCTCAGAAAATTGCCCATGATCATGCGGACCCCTTGATGATGTTTCACCGTGATATATCCAACATGTGTACTTCTCCCAAAACCCATTACTTTGAAGGTGCTGCCAAACCTTGTCAATTGGAAATTGATACATATCGCTGCGACACTGACATTTAGTGCACGGACAATAGAAAATTGTATTCCCTTTAGCATTATTGATCACATATTCAATAAAACTAACAACTCCTTTAGCATATCTTTTGTCCCATTTTGGAAGCGAAATCCAACTCTTATCCATATCCTGAGAAAATAACATAATATATATGTATAAACGCTAATTAATTAAATTTACGAATCATTCAATTTATATTATATCTGAGTTAACGTACAATTAATATATATAATAATTACTAATTAATATATATATATATATATATATATATATATATATATCAACAACTTCATATATATTATCAAACCCAAATCGATCAACTCAATCACACTCAAAACACAATATAATCAACTCTAATTAAAACACAATATAATCAACTCTAATTAAAACACAATATAATCAACTCTAATTAAAACTCAAAATCAATGTGCATAACGAAAATAAAACTCTTAAATCAACTCAAAAACAAGATATATACATATACGTACCTATATATAGCGCCACAAACTAATTTCGGACAGATTTCGACAACACCCAACAATTTCGCCAACCCCAAAACTTTTTCTCTCGTTTTTTCTTTCAAATCAGCTACTGTCTAGATCTGGAAATATAAAGCATTTTAGCCGACGAAATTATATATATCGTCGGCCAAAGTTTTAAAATTTCGTCGGCTATAGTTCACAGACTATAGCCGACGAAAAAAACTATTTTAGCCGACGACACAACATTTCGTCGGCTAAAGTGGAATTTTAGCCGACGAAAATTTAACTTAGGCGACGAAAGTTTTTTTCGTCGGCTAAAAGTCCACTTTAGCCGACGAAAATTTCACTTAGGCGACGAAATTTTTTTTCGTCGGCTAAAATGGACTTTAGCCGACGAAAAAAAATTTCGTCGGCCTGCTAATTAAATATTCGTCGGCTATGATACTTATTCTGGTAGT